>CM076575.1:966389762-966608330 GCA_034641835.2 Pinus albicaulis
CTTATTTTGTACAAAAATAACGCTGTGTGTCAGTTAGCCCCTATGAAATTTTTGACAAGCAAATAGGGGGCTAAATCATTTTTGAGTCTTCAAGGAATGCATTTCCTCTGAAAACACAGTCTCCTTGAAGCCTCTTCGTGTCTTTTATCCTTTGACAAGTCCCCTCTGCTGATTCCCCTTTTAAAGCCTCTCTGCTGATGAAGAAATGCCCAAAGGCCTTCCTTCTCCCTCTTATTTCCCCTCATTTAGCCTCTTTTTATCCCCCCTTGTTTCCCCTTCTATTTCCCTTTTTACCCTTCATTTCCCCCTAAAATCCCCTTTAAATTCCTCCCCCTAACCTTTGTTTCCCTTTTTCCCCTTTTATTCCTCTATCGTTCCCCTTCCCAACCTTAAAAATCCATTTAAAAGGGCTAAAAACCCATATTCCGACCATGTTATAGGGCTTAGCCCCTTTCCCGTCGCCCCTTCTAACCACTTCCCCATATACCCGTGGCCCAAGACCAAGTGCCTAAGTCTTGAGCGCTTATCGCAATCGAAGAGTGGGGCGGGTGCACAAATCCTTTATAATATTGAAAAATCCCCGATGCGATCGTTTTATCACGTTAGTTCCGCGTGCGTCGCACCGTTGATCTGTTGTTTTGATCCGACGGCGGAGCGCTAATCGCAACCCCGGCTCAATCGCAATCGCAATGTTTCGAGTGCGCCCTCCGATCAATCGCAAACCTTTTTCTCCGACTCCTGATTGCGATCCCCCGATTCACTTCTCCACCGTTGATCTCCCCGCCAGATCAGACGGCCAACGTTCAATCGCAAAACCCCCTCCGATCGCTAATCGCAAGCCCTTTCCACCGCCCTCCGATTCAATCTCGTCCGTCTGTTTCCCCGACGATCCAACGATCAGCACTCTCTCCGCCCAATCGCAATTGGAACTTTCAATGTGTGTCACCCATGTTCCCCTCCGATTGCGATTGCCCGATTACATCATAGCCGTCCGTTCCCCTCGCAGATCCAACGGCTCAGCGCTGATCGCATCATCGCCCGTCGCCCCTCTTCATTTCCCGCCGATTGAATGGGAACCGTTGATCTGTGTCCCAGATCCAACGGCCAGCGCCCAATCGCGCCCGACCTCCGATCGCAATCGCAAGCCATCCCCGACGTCTTCCGATTTGATCTCATCCGTCCGTCTGACCAACAATCGGACGGCCTGGCACTAATCGCATCCCCTTCCTCCATCGCAATCGGAACTTTTGAACTGTGTCACCCCCGGTCCCCTCCGATTGCGATTGCCCGATTTCATCATGACCGTCCGTTTCCTCCCAGATCTGATGGCTCGAGTTCAATCGCCCTCCGCCTCTGTCGGGTCCCACATCCAAGGCTCCGCTCCCTTGTTTGTTGGCGATTTCCTTTGTTTTTCGCCCAAAATTAATGGTTATTTTGGTTTGTTAACTACAAATCACAATTTTACCTTCCACTGTTTCTCAAATTATTCTGCCACTATCTGCCAACAGAAACATTTCCTCCGCCACCACTGCCCAGGCTTTAAACATGTTTATTCTAAATTGTGCAGACATCACAGTGAGGTGCTTTCAGCATCGCCTGCAGATCAGCGGAAGGCTTCAAAGGGATTAATTCTTATTATTGATACAATTAACGTCTAATCCCGCATTCAAAGGATTCAAGCACAGTTTGAAGACTTAAGCACGCAAAGAGTCTTATCTGTGTTTAAATATCAGCAGAAGTACTCTTCTCCAGAAGGACATCCTCCTACAAGGAATCTCCATGCCTCCTCGAGCCCATAAGCAATTAAATACACGGACAGGAGCTTCATTGAAGACCGTCTGAGCAGCAGTAATGGAGGTATGGAGAAGACCTGCAGATTTTCATCCAGTTCATTTATTCCAGAATGGCAGCACAGATACCAAACACCAGAAGGACTTCACGAAACACCAGAGGTCAAAGTCTTACCTGACAGAGATCTCCGAACCAGTCTTAGAGTACCTATAGCGTTGCAGATAGCCATTAAGTAGTATGGGAGTGGACACTTCCACCGATTCTGTCTTAATGAGATCAATTAATTGTCTATCTACCTCTGTTTCTTCCGCTTCTCCTATAAGAAATCCTCGAAAGAATAATGTAAAGGTGGTTGTTGTTGCCTTGCTGGGAATTTGCTGTCAGAGGGATTCATTTCGACTGTTAGGACAATCTTGGGAGGGAGTAGCAGAGTAGTATTGTGTAATAGGCTGGGAGGAAAGTCTGGATTGTATCAGCCATTGAGCTCAAATGTACATGACTGGTTTTGCATTATTAATCAAGCATATTTCACAGGATCCTGGTCTATTACTATTGGTGATGTTTTCTTGCTCTGTTTATTACATTTTCATATTGTTTCATGTTCATTTGGTAGGCAATAGAAGTATAACATAGGATTCACCCTTGTTAGGTGCCCTATGTTTCTTGCTCTCCCTACCTCAATGTTTTCTGCTTTGTGTGCTATCTAAGAATTGTTTTCAGTCAATTTAACCAGTGTAGTGGATGTTATTGCCTGCTCTCTGATGTATGAATTGGTTGAATCAGTTCTTAGATGTTCTTGCTGGGTTTAAGCTGGAAGGTTTGGGAACACTGGGGATGAGTGTTAGCCCTGTCCACTAGGATCCTTGCACGACCAGCTTACCTTTCTAAGATCCCTTTGTTTATCTTATCTTTGTTTTCCCTTGGAGTTGCTAAAGCAGACCTGGAGTTAAATGACCTCTGGTCTGATCTATAAGCAGCCCCTTTGTCTCTTTGAGAGCCGCCTTAGAGTATGTCCAAGCAGGTCTGGAGTTAAATGACCTCTGACCTGATCTATAGACAGAAATTGGGTTGTTCTCCTTCTTTCACTTTCCTTCCTTAATGTTCCACCCCACCATCTAATCTAAAAATATCCTTTAGTATTAGATGACTTGCCCTTTGGAAGCCTTGGCTAGTGGATGCAAGTAATTCCCTTTCATGACTCCATAGCCCAATGGACGGCACTTTCTTGACCTATCCTCCTTGCTGAAACATCCTACTGCCTTGTTCCTTTTCTCCCATTGCTTTCTCAGTCCATGATCCCCTAACCAACCCAGCAACCCTTCAACCAAATCATTTTAAAACCCCCCTCTGTGCTTCATAACTAGCCTAACACCTCATTCTGAGCTTCAAAGATATATCATTCTTTGCTCTGTTTGGAGAGATCCCTCTCCGGGTCCAGGAGGGCTAGATCCTAGGGCCCCAAAGTGGTTCTGATGTTGTCTCATCTTTTGGTCTTACCAATCTGGCCAAAACATGGGAACCCCAACATAATGGCGACTCCGCTGGGGAATTGAGTGCATTTCACCTCAAACATCCTTAGGCACTCATAGACCCAAGATCTCTGGTTAGATTGGCATTCTCATTGCTGATGGTGGACATCATCCTACTTCAAATGTTCATATACATCCACCTGGCGACTCCACACTCCATAATCCTCGAAGACTCCACTGGAGGAAGAACCTGAAAGATGGCCAGACCTCATAGAAGGGTAGAACATACTGGTTGGATTTGGTTTAAAGAGTTTATTGTTTTTGTCTATCACTATGTCCTGTCCTTTTTCAAGCCAAATCGAGTGTACAAAGATGAAACCCATGATGAGTATGGGAAAGATCTCAAGCCTCAGTCTTCAGACCGTGAGCAGACCTATACTCCTGTGAAAAACCTAGTGGAACGAGAAGCTCATGTTGTATCTCCCACCCCTAGAGAAGCTTCAAGCAGCCATGAGCCCGTTGTTACGCTACCCACTCCTACAAAGGTCATAGAAAGATACAAGCCCCTGGTTTTACCTCTTTTCTTCCAACCCCTTCCTGTAGAGCTTATAAACCAGCTGCCTCATTTTGATGGAGAAAATAAAGGGGCTACTGCTGAAGAACATGTTCAAAACCTTGAGGATTTACTTGAGCTATATGAAATAGAAGAAGATGATGTGTGCATTAGAATGTTTGCTTTATCATTACAAGGAAATGTTAATATTTGGCTCAAAGGCCTTCCAGAAGCAAGCATTTTCAGCTTTCATCAGTTTTCTCGAGTTTTCCTTGATAGATGGGTGGCCCCGAAGAATGCTCTCCTCATCCTAAAAGAATATCAGAATTTGAGAAGGCAGCCAGGAGAGACAGTGTAGAATTTTTCAGCCAGGTTCAATAAGGTATATGATGCAATGCCTTCTGATATAAAACTGCCTTTGGGATGGGCTTTATTGCACTATCCAAGTTCTTTTGACCCCGAGGTGGAATTCCATATAAGGAAAAAAGATCCTTTGACCCTGGATGAAATGCAGGATATAGCAATCACTGTCGAACACAACATACAGTGCAGGGAAGAAAGATTACAAGCAGCAAGGAAGGACCGAACAGAGCAAACAGCGCAGATCTCTTTAGAGGACAAGCTGGAAAGACTGATAGAGACTGCCAGTTCCTTGCTGAAAGAAAAAGAGCAAGAATATGAGGCTGAAACCAGAGAGGGTGATTGGGAAAGACCTGCTCCTTGTCCTCATAAAATACAAACCAGATCACTGCAAGACATGACCTACATGCGAAGTGTGTATAATGAACGAGATTGTAAATTGGAAAATGAACTTGCAGATTATGTTGAAGAAAGACTCGCTGAGAGTCCTGAAGACTTGATGGGCGACGATGTTTGTAACTATGATTTCTCCAATGTTGATCTGTTTGATGATAATTTTTTCCAAAGGGAAACTGAGCTTGCAGGGACATCTTCAGAAGATTCATGGGAGGAATATCACGACCATCAACTTCAGGAAAGCGATGAGCTAACGCAGGCCATCTACGATACTGATGGAGAAGGCATTGAAAGCATGATAGTCAACGAGGATTCACCGAATCTTCTCTCTATTTTATATCCAAACATCAGTTATACTTGCCAAGTGGACAGAAGCCAGCAGCTCTTCAGTGCAGAGGACGAGGAAGAAAGAGATGAAGAAAATCTTGAGCAGAATGAATGCTCAGAGCCTTCTCCCGAAGGGATTAAGGCAATCAAAGAAGCCCCTGCTTAAGAATATGTTGATTTTTTCACAGAGTTTAGCCCGTTGCAGCAGAACCGACCTGTGGTACTAGAGGACAGCACTGTTGAATATAATGAGCCCTCTAGCTCAGGCTGCATTGAAGATGAGCGAGATCTCCTTCCCCATAGGTGTCTCGGCCTTGATCCAGATGAAGAAGAGGTATTCCTGATTGATACCCATATGCCAAATACTCCCAATCAGGAAGAGGAAGAGTGTAATTACAAAGGCCTCACTGCAGATGCAGTGATTGAAGTTGCCCGAGATGCAGACAGCCTATCAGTCATGGTAGGCTTCGAAGAAAAAAGTTCACAACATGATTTTGTTGATCCTGTGGCAGAATACATGGAGGCCCTCATTGGCTCAGTTCCTCAAGCATTGATCTTATGCAAGAGCCGAACACAACAGAATTGGTCACCACTGCTGGTGGCCTTAGTTTTGAAGAACCACATACAGAGCACCTTGTGGTTATCTCTGACAGGCAGTCAGTGCTCATATCCTTTTTTGCTATTACTTGACTGGCTGCATTGGCATTATTGTATCACTTAGAACATCAGATGTTTCCAGTTAGGGTAGGGTAGGTAGGAAAAGCTCAATAAAGCTCAGCCTATGAGCAAGTAGATTAGTTGTTTCAATTTCTGTCTTAGAATGTAGAGAAGAAACCTGCTAGACAGTCTAATCCTAGCAGGTAGTAGTGTAGATAGAGAAACATATGAGACCAACAGTCTAATCTGGTCTCATGGAGTAATAAGGGTAAAAGTAGAATAGGTTTATTTTTTCCTGTTTGTAAAAATTGATGATGTAAAGGGTCTGCAAGTCCAAATGCACCCAAAAGAAAACATGTTAGGACTATAGTCTGGGTAGGTAGTTGTTTGGAAGAATTGTACTGCTGATTTGTTGTCTTCATAGCTTGTGGCAGCTGATCAAAGAAAGAAATGGATGGTTCAAGCAGCAGGCACCTGGCCTACACCAAGAGATCAATTTCTGAATTCTTGACTCCTTCAAGAAGAAGCCATCCCCATGTGGAGCCACTGTTAGCCCCCCTATGAAATTTTTGACAAAAAAATAGGGGGCTAAATCATTGTTGAGACTTCAAGGAATGTACTTCTCCAAAACATGGGGCCTCTCGAAGCCTCCATGTGTCTTTTATCCTTTGATAAATTCTCCCTCGCCGATTCCTATTTAAACCCCTTCCGTTTGTGAAGAAATGCCCAAAGGCCCCTTTTTCCTCTCATTTCCCCCACTTAGCCTATTTTGTTTCCCTCTCTATTTCCTTTTTTACCCTCAATCCTCCCAAAATCCCCTTTAAATTCTACCCTTACCCTTTCGATGGCCATTATCCTCCCTTATTCCTCTATCGTTACCCTTCCCCGACCCTCAAATTACATTGAAATGGCTGTTATAACCCACTTTCCGACCTTATTATAAGGCTCTAGTTCTTTCCCCGTCAGCCTCTTCTAACCACTTCTATATACCCGTGGCCCAAGACCAAGTGCCTAAGTCTTGAGCGCTTATCGCAACGGGTGCCTGGGCGGTGCACAACTTTGTAATATTGAAAATCCTCGATGCGATCGTTTTATCACGTTAAGTCCCGCGATGCGTTTCGCACCGTTGATCTTCCGCGGAGATCCGACGGCGGAGCGCTAATCGCAACCCCGGCTCAATCGCAATCGCAATGTTTCGAGTGCGCCCTCCGATCAATCGCAAACCTTTTTCTCCGACTCCTGATTGCGATCCCCCGATTCACTTCTCCACCGTTGATCTCCCCGCCAGATCAGACGGCCAACGTTCAATCGCAAAACCCCCTCCGATCGCTAATCGCAAGCCCTTTCCACCGCCCTCCGATTCAATCTCGTCCGTCTGTTTCCCCGACGATCCAACGATCAGCACTCTCTCCGCCCAATCGCAATTGGAACTTTCAATGTGTGTCACCCATGTTCCCCTCCGATTGCGATTGCCCGATTACATCATAGCCGTCCGTTCCCCTCGCAGATCCAACGGCTCAGCGCTGATCGCATCATCGCCCGTCGCCCCTCTTCATTTCCCGCCGATTGAATGGGAACCGTTGATCTGTGTCCCAGATCCAACGGCCAGCGCCCAATCGCGCCCGACCTCCGATCGCAATCGCAAGCCATCCCCGACGTCTTCCGATTTGATCTCATCCGTCCGTCTGACCAACAATCGGACGGCCTGGCACTAATCGCATCCCCTTCCTCCATCGCAATCGGAACTTTTGAACTGTGTCACCCCCGGTCCCCTCCGATTGCGATTGCCCGATTTCATCATGACCGTCCGTTTCCTCCCAGATCTGATGGCTCGAGTTCAATCGCCCTCCGCCTCTGTCGGGTCCCACATCCAAGGCTCCGCTCCCTTGTTTGTTGGCGATTTCCTTTGTTTTTCGCCCAAAATTAATGGTTGGGCTTTTACGTTGTTAATCATGTCTCCGCCACTTTGCATTCTTTCCATTGTTTCTCCACTATTCTGCCACCATGCCGCCGCCTCCGCAGCATTTCCTCAGCCACCACTACTCGGGCTTTAAACAGGTTTATTCTAAATTATGCAGACATCACAGTGAGGTGCTTTCATCATCGCCTGCAGATCAGCGGAAGGCTTCAAAGGGATTAATGCTTATTATTGATATAATTAACGTCTAATCCCGCATTCAAAGGATTCAGGCTACGCTTAGAAGACTTAAGCACACAAAGAGTCTTATCTCGTGTTTAAATATCAGCAGAAGTAATCTTCTCCGGTATGACATCCTCCTACAAGGAATCTCCATGCCTCGAGCCCATAAGAAATTAAATACATGGATAGGAGCTTCATTGAAGAACGTCCGAGCAAAGAGAATGGAGGTATGGAGAAGACCTCGTATTTTCATCCAGCTTCATTTATTCTAGAATGGCAAGACAAATATACCAAACACCGTAAGGACTTCACGAAACACCAGAGGTCAAAATCAATTCGACAAAGATCTCCAAACCAGTCTTAGAGTACCTACAACAAGGTGCATAGCCATTAAGCAGCATGGGCGTGGACACTTCCGCCGATTCTATCTTAATGAGATCAATTAATTGTCTATCTACCGTTTCTTCTCCTATAATATTTCTTAAAACGACCGTAATGGTTGTTGTTGTTGTTGTCGTGACCGTTGGGGTTTTGCTATCTCAAAGGAAGGGATTCATCTGACTGTTAGAACAGTCCTAGGAGGGAGTAGCAGAGTAGTATTGTGTAATAGGCTGGGAGAAAGTCTGGATTGTATTAGCCATTGAGCTCAAATGTACATGACTGGTTTTGCATTATTAATCAAGCATATTTCACAGGATCCTGGTCTATTACTATTGGTGATGTTTCCTCACTTTGTTATTACATTTTCATACTATTCCATGTTCTTCTGGTAGGCAACAGAAGTATAACATAGGATTCACCCTTGTTTGGTGCCCTATGTTTCCTGCTCTCCCTACCTTTATGTTTTCTGCTTTATGTGCTATTTGAGAATTTTTTTCAGTTGATTTAACCAGTGTAGTGGATGATATTGCCTACTCTCTGATGTATGAATTAAATGGATCAGTTCTTAGATGTTCTTGTTGGGTTTAAGCTGGAAGGTTTGGGAACACTGGGGATGAGTGTTAGCCCTGTCCACTAGGATCCTTGCACAACCAGCTGGCCCTTCTAAGATCCCTCTTGTTAAACTTATCTCTGTTTGTCCCTTGGAGTTGCTAAAGCAGACCTGGAGTTAAATGACTTCTGGTCTGATCTATAAGCAGCCCCTATGTCCCCCTTTGAGAGCTACCTTAGAGTATGTCCAAGCAGGTCTGGAGTTAAATGACCTCTGACCTGATCTATAGATAGAAATTGGGTGGTTCTCCTTCTTTCACGTTCCTTCCTTAATGTTCCACCCCACCATCTAATCTAAAAGATCCTTTGGTATTAGATGACTTGCCCTTTGAAAGCCTTGGCTAGTGGATGCAAGTAATTTCCTTTCATGACTCCATGGCCCAATGGATGGCACGGTCTTGGCCTATCCTCTTTGCTGAAGCCTCCTGCTGTTCTGTTCCTTTCTTCCCATTGCTTTCCCAGTCTGTGATCTCCTAACCAACCCAGCAACCCTTCAACCAAATCATTTTAAAACCCCCTTTGTGCTTCATAACTAGCCTAACATCTCATTTTGAGCTTCAAAGACATATCATTCTTAGCTCTATTTGGAGAGATTCCCTCTCCGGGTCTAGGAGGGCTAGATCCTAGGGCCTAAAAGTGGTTCCCGATGTTGTCTCATCTTTTGGTCTTGCTAACTGGGCCAAAACATGGGAACCTCAAATAAGGACTACCAAAGAGTGGGTACATCCGTTTATTCATGCCCTAGACCACTTCCTTCCCCGTACTTAGATTTAGAGCTACATCAACACACTCGCCATCAGAGACCCGAAGGATGAATTTATGGGAACATTTGGTTAGTAGGTGTGACAAAGCAGCTGTTTTTGACGCAACCTCGCGTAACACTGACACTCGTAGCATGGGTGAATCATTATTCCGTATGTAATATTCCAAAATTTTCCTACAATCAATTGAATATTAAATTTTGTTAACTTCACTTATGATTTGAATAATTGGGTGAGGAGGCCCAAACATTAATAAAAATGGATAAAACTTTAGTATGAAAGGGATCAACAATGGAACTAGATTTCATACCTCATGTATGAGGGTAGAGACATTTGCAAAGAGGCTGGGTCAAGTTTGACCAAGCTGCCCAACACAAGAGGTATGAGGTGAGCACTATGGGACAACGCAAAGAAAGAGTGAGGGAACATTTCAGTGGAGTGGTGTGCAATCCTTGAAAAGAGTGGGACCCATGGAGAGGAGAGCTCTCATGTGTTTAAAATGAGGGCAAAGCAACCATTGTTACACATGCATATGATTATGATTTTATTCTTTGACTATTTGCATTCTCCATTGAAACACTGAGCAGAAGTATTGCTAAAGACAAGGATTTCGTTTAGAGTCCTTCTCATTTCTTGAGAAGCCTCTTAATAGAGTTGGTGGGGTTGGTGATTTTCCTCACATTTAGGCTTGAGGCCAAGCATCCTCCACGAGAAGGCGGCTTTCATAGCCATATCAATGTTGTGTTGCGTAGTGTTGCAGTTGAGGATCACAACACCTCTTCCTGTCCTCACATATTTTTCAGAGGAGGAGTATTTCTTCCTTGGGGAGATTAGTTTGTATTTGGCTAGAGCTTATTGCAGATCTTGGCATTGGGCCAACTCATTCCTTTTCCTTGTTACACCATTTTTTTGTCATTTCAACCTACTATTATTAGATGAACCTGGCACATTAGGTAAGACCAATTTTACCCCCAAGTAAAATTGCTTTCACCACATAAAATAACTTATCCTATATTTAACCCAAAATAAGAAATTAATTAAATAAACTCCTTATTTATTTAATTATTTCCTAAGAAAAAGTTATTTAAATCATTATTTAAATAATATTCTAGTTAACTTTGTATTAAATCATTATAAATAATCAACAAACCAATTAATTTTAATTATATTCCCATCATTCCCCTAAAATGATAAATAAATCATTTATTTATTTATTATTTATAAATAAAGGAATTGGACCCAAGTCAAGAATCCTTTTCCCTCCGTAGAGATATAATAAAATATTCCTAAAGCAGTTTGTGAATTTCAATTAATAATATTTTATTCATGCACCGAGTTTTAGACTGCCCCAATATTTTGTTATAAATAGGGGTTTTTTCCCATTCATTAGTCACCTTCATTGCAATAGATCAATTTTGGATCTACTCTCTTGGTCACCATTTTCTCATTTTAGTTTGTGAACTCCCATTGAGTTCTATGTTTGTTTCTCTACACCCATAAAAGAGAGAAATGTTAGATTCAAAACAACAGGACTTTCAAGAACTGATCCTGACTGAGAGAGAAGGAAAGACACCTTTCTTTTGTTTTCTTCTCTATCGTAAGCCTCCCATTCTTTAATATAATACAAAATTCTCTTTAAATACATCTTTTCATTTGTCCATGGATTTATGGAGCCATGTTATATTTTATCTCATGATCATTTTGTGCGGTTAGATCTGGACTCTGCAGAAAATTAAAGATTTTGCAGCCATAATTGATGTTAGGCTATTTGTTATGCATAGCTAAGTGATCTTTTATGATGAAAGAATCATACTAACACCACTCCACACGGTTTTTTACAATTACCTGCCATTTTATATATTCCCGTATATCCACAGTTAAACCCATGGTTTCTCTCCTTTTCTGCTTTTTCCTATATTTATGGTGTTTTTCACCCCTAAAACCCTCAAATAGTCAAATTTTAACTTCCGTGTTTCCGGCCTATTGCGTGAGGTATGTACATCACCCGTAGCCGAGATGACAAATTTTTCTGAAATCGTCACGAGAGAACCGAATCGTTGTGTCGCATTTATCGCCTGGGTGGTATGACTCGAGCCACAAGACACCAGTACCCCAAACCCGTGACCCGCCCCTTTTCTCGCAATTTTTTCGCACTTTTTCTCGGATTTTCCGAAGCTTCACGTGGTTTTCCACTTATTCGCCTCGTTTGGACCTCAAGCTTGATATTCTTCACTCAACTAAGAGGGAATTCGTCTCGTACTTCTAGTACCATCGCTTGTTTAGGGCGAGTCTTTTTCTGCTTCGTGGTCTCAATTTCTGGTGAGTTTCAGTCTCATTTTTCTCCGATCTCATACCTCCTTTCGCATCCCTTTAGATTCGCCCCTCTTCTCCTCTCAAAAAACACTTCATATAATTTTGTTTGGGTTCATTTCTAAGGCCACCGCCTTGTCTCTTGTCTTTTTAGCTTATCTCCTCCTTTTTAGCAAAGAACTCACTTCGCTATTTTCTATTCTCTCGCACCACTTCTCAAGATGATTCTCTTTAGACTTAGTCCTCCGGACCTTTGATCTATTGGCCTCTTTTTAGCGTTGCTTTGCCTAGTTTTTTCCTCTTATAGACTTGCTTTTGAGGAGACCCGCCTTCTTGAGTTAGATTGCTACATTTTTAGTTGTTAATTTTCTTAGTCTTATTTATTGCGTATTATTTTCCTGCTTATAAATACTTCCTTCTTTTACCTCAAACATATGGTTAAACAATTAAAATTAATTTAATACTCACACACCGACCCCAAGTGAAGAAGCACCTTGTTAACATCGCCTCGGAAATACTTTAAATCAATTGTCATCGCCCTTCCTCGCCCTTGACCTCACTTCTGATTTTGTCCCTCCCCGCTCTTGTTGGTTTTTCTTCTTCACGCTATTACGCCCTGCACTTTCCTGACTTCTGACTTCACCTCGCTTTCGCTTGGTCGACTTCCTCCTTCCCTTGTCATCGAGTAGTCCTCCCGAGTCTCGCACTCGACTCTTGATTGTTTTGCCCTCTCCCGTCACTTTCACTCATGTCTACTTTAGGGCCTACTACCAACAACCCTAGTACTACCGTCGATCGGCTCTGCTGGAACCAACTGGGACCTACCCCGATCGCCCATTACCTCCCTTATATGGCCGGCCTTAGTCTCCCGACTTCAATCACCGATTAATGATCCTATCTCATGACATGTTAGTTGGCCCGTTATGCCAAACAAGCTCGCTCTCCTAACATTCCCAAGTTCGAAGGCCTTGCTATCAAGGATCCCTCCAACCATATCCGATCCTTCCATATGCGGTGTTCCTCCACCTGTCACTGACTACCCATCTGCCTAGTAGATTGTTCCAACGCACGCCATAAAGGAAGATTCTAAATGGTATGTTGAATAGCCACCTCTCCCATACCACTTTTGCGAATTACTTCAAGCCTTTTATCTTATTTCCACTTCTCCTCCGATACGACACTAGTATCAGCTTTTAACCTCTTTCCATCAATCCTTCAACCCACCTTTCTGCTCATGTCCAGGAATGGCAGCAAAGACAGAGCTTGTGCCACGCTCCACCCTTTGAAGATCGGGTTTACATGGATCGGTTCTTCAGCTTCTCTACCTCCCATAGGCAAAGATGTCGCATCCCCATTTTCCCAAACCGAAGAAGCCGCCTCAAACAGCCTTGGCATGACCTATCTATGCCCAACTGGGTTATGTTTATACCGTCTCCCTAACCTTCCCAAACTCCAATGGCCCTAATGCCTCTAGCATCTCACTCGTCGACGGCATCATTGGAGCCCCGTCACATACCTCTACATCCATTTTGCATGACCACAACATGTTTAAATTTGGCGCTCGAACCATAAATATCCCATATCTCAAACAAACACCGAAACCCCTTTCTCTACCAGGTCACACTTTTCGTGTCATTTCGGGACAGTCAATTTTCTCACTAACACTGCTACCTGTGTCACGGTAATTGCACTCTAAAAGTGCAACCTTTCCCCTGCTCATGAGCTCGGTACCTTTTAGTTTTTAGTACCTTGATACTTCACCAAGACATTTGTCCAGTGAAAAGAGTCTATTCACTCCTCTCCTACAAATCTAATCTCTTCACTTACCATACTTGTACTTGGGACACCTTGTCTCCCTTACTTCTGTCTTTGTTCGTATGATTTTCACACAGATACCCTATTATACTCATGTTTTTATGGTTCCCCATTGGACTCCTTTATTGTGTGGCAGCACCATCGAGTTGCCCTTGTTTAGAGCATCCGAGCTGCACTCATCACCACAGCCCATTCGCGCTCCCTTTGTATCCCACTATACTCCTCCATCTCTCATTTCTTATCCTCTCTATGTTAAGACACAGGTTTCAAGACGATCGTCCTCATTCATGATAGTGTGTCGTCATACCAAAACCATTCATGCTCTTTATGCTCGAACAAGGGAAGTCTTCCATCCGTTATCGCATTCCTCATTTCATTATCATCATCGTTGTCCGTCCTCATAGTCACTCCACTATTTTCTCCCATGCCTTAGTTGAGATTCCCTTGTTTCCTCACCTATGTATGTGACCTTCTTCTCGTCGACATCAACTCATTTACTCTATAAGCCGTGTCCTGGGGGAAGTGTACCTTAGTTCGAGCTTGTTTCAGCATGATCGTGATCTATACACTCGATAAGCCAATGATGCAACATGCTGTCATGATTCTTGGTGTGAGATGTCTCAACCTCACAGGGGGTGGCCTTTACAGGGCCCCCACATGCCCGGATGAACTCATTTCCCGCCCTTGATGCGCCTCCTCCCATTTGGATGATATTAGCCTCAACCGTCATGCGCCTCTTAGATTTTCATGTACCGCCAAGACTTCCGAGCTCCTCTCCTGTGTAGGGGCATTTGGGTGTATTTGTATCTCATGTACTACCATATTATTGTATAAGTCCCGACGATTATTCTAGGCATCACGTGTATGGGATTCATCATGTTATTTATCTCGGCTCATGTTTAGGCTAGCACATGCTTCATTATTGCATTCTCGTGGCTTTCTTTTCTGCACCTTATTTTGCACTTTTCTGTGGGCATAGGCGTTTCCTCTCACCTAACCTTAGCACAAGTACCACTTCATACACTCAAGACTTGTTGCACTCCGTAAGTCTCATCTCCTCAGGTCTGTGTAATTTTAGCACACTGTATTACCATTATACCTCTCTCTCTCACTTCCTTTTGATATCTATGATTGAGTTCTCTTACAATGTACTTCGGTCATAATGATTTTCTCCCTAAAACTTGTACGTTGGGGGCACCGTTACACCATTTTTTGGGTCATCTAACCTACTATTATTAGATTTATCCCAGTACAATAATTCCGCAAATTGGGTGCTTCACCACATAAAATAATTATTTATTTATATTAAACTAAAATAAAAATAATAAATAAATCCTTATTTATTTAGTTATTTCCTACAACAAGTTATTTAAATCATTATTTAAATAATACTCTAGTTCAATTTCACTCCCACCATCTATAATAATCAAATAAACCATTATTTACGGATGAGACTTATCATTCCTTAAAATGATAAATAAATTCCATTTATTTATTTATTATTTATAAATAAAGGAATTGGACCTAAGTCAAGAATCTCTCTCCAAATAATATAATAAAACATTCCAAAGGTGTTTGTATCTATTAAATAATATTTACCTATAACTGAAGCCACCGCCCCAATATTTTGTTATAAATAGGGGTTTGCCCATTCATTAGTCACTTCTTTCATTGCATTCAGATCACTTGGTCAACACATTTTTTCCATTTGTTTTTTTGTAATTTATTGATTTTTTTATTATCTATATTTAGAGAAATGTTAGATCTCGGAACATCAAGGATCCCTGTGCTGAACGGATCTCCCACCGTACATACTCTCTTGTTTTCCTCTCAGTGCTCCATTCCTATTATAATACAAAATTCCTTTAAATACATTTCTAAAACCCTAACTACTGACTGAGGTGCAGGTGTTTGCATTTTGCTAATTATGAATGTGTTTTGTTTCTTTTAGATTCTCAATTGAAAAAAGAAAATAAAAAGATATTTATAAAATATAATCACATGTTATATGCTATTTTTTATGCGTAGCTAAAGTGATATTTTACAACAAAAGAATCATACTAACAATTAATTGTTAGTATGATTTTTTCATGTATTAAGATCACTTTAGCTACGCATGACAAATAGCCCTAACATCGATTATGGCTTCAAATATATTTGTTTGGTCGCATAAATTCACATCTAAGCACAAAGAGTATTAAGTAGATAAAATATAACATGGCTCCATAAATCCAATGGACAAGACAAGAAGAATGTACTTAAAAGAATTTTGCATTTTATTAAAGAATGGTGCACCCGAGAGGAAAACAAGAAAGGTGTCTTCCGAAGTCTCCTCAAAGGGGATGGGGTTCTGAAAGTCCCTGTTTCGTATCTAACATTTCTCTCTTATGGGAAGTAGAAAAACAAACATAGAATTTAATGGGGAGTTCATAAAAACAAATGAAAATGGTGACCAAGAGTAGATCGAGAGTGATTCTAATGCAATGAAGGTAACTATGAATGGGGAAAACTCTCCTACGAATAAAACATTGGGGCTACTAGAACGTGCTGGAATAAAATATTATTAATCGAATTCTGAGAAGTAACTCCCTAGGAATATTTTACTATATTTTTTTGAGGGAAAAGGATTCTTGACTTGGGTCAATTACTTTATTTATAACAATAAATAAATAAATGATTTATTTATCATTTTAGGGAAATGATAGGAATATAATTAAATAAATAATGATTTATTTAATTATTTACAAATGATTTAGTCAAATTTTAACTAGGAATATTATTAAATAATGATTTTGAATAGCTTATTCCTAGGAAATAATTAAGTAAATAATGATTTATTTAATTAATTTCCTGTTTTGGGTTAAATATGACTAGAAATGGAAAATGTTATTTTATATAGTGGAAAGTTTACTTTACTTAGGGGTAAATTATTCACATGGTGTACTTCGGCTCATCTATAGAAGCCATTAAGGTGGCAACATTACATTTGGATGGTAAGGCCCAGACTCGGTGGTTTCATGGATGACGACACGGCATTCTACAAACAGGACGACATATGCCGAGCTTACGAGAGGTAGATAGAAAATGCTTTAACAGGAACCGAGGCAAAGACTTTTGTTGGAGTCAGATTGCTCATGACTGGAGTCCGGGGACTTACATTTGACAGGGTTTCAAAGATGGTGCCAATTATCCTCGCAGCCGATGATCTACATGTTTGTGGAGGGATTAGCGTAGCCACTCGTGCCTAGTCAGGGCCGACTGCACGGCCACACTTCGTGGATGCCATCACAGACCTCCGAGATTTGCTGTGATGTCTCGCTTCAGACTCGATTACCTTACTCCCTCAGACAAAGGCCCAGCCCTAAGGGGAAGGACACGAGGATTCCGCTCCCAAGGGGAAACCCGGACTCGGTGTGCTGGGATGATGAGGCCGGAGGGAGTCAAGAAGAAGGCTAGGTTTAATGGCGCAGTCATGGGCACCGCAGATACGATGTGCCAGTGGAAAGCACATTTCATCGAGGTCTTCTTCCGAGCAAACAGGAAGAGGATGAGAGGATGATGTGAGGCAGTAGATACAGGCAAAGGCATGGTACCTTACCACCCTCCACCACCACCAGCCAGGGTGCGTCATTTGCACCTGATCGGAGGAGCTCTGAAGAAGATCAAGGAGTTCCTAGTACCCGACAAGGCAGACGAGGACAGCAGTGGCCAACAGTCCCGCCTTGGTCGACAAATGGGGCAACCCACAACTTCATCGATGCATATAAGGAGCGAAGAGTTATACAGACTAAGAGTTTTGAGGATTTCGCTTGGTCCCAGAGACTGACTAGTGGCGTGTGCTCAAGAGGTGTTCCTAGTATCACATTTAAGGGCACCTACATCGACATCATTTTTTTGTGGTCGATATTCTGGACACCAACATGATACCGGGGTGTCTGGCTTATTACTCAGTGGGAAGGTCACGACGCATTGGAAGGTCTTCAGAGATGGAGTGGGATGATCCCAAGACAGATGAGAAGATATGGGACAATGATATACCCAGTCAGACTGCTTCTGCAGACATCGAATGGAGGCAACTCTTCCGTAGTGGAGACATAGAGTGGGCAGAGAGCCGCGAGCTTCGAGGCAGCCGACTACAGACAAAAGTGCAAGGCATCCAGAGGCTGCACTATCCGATGTGTATGCCATAAGAGTCTGTGAATATTCCATCATGCACCTAGATTTGATTCGAAAGAATGATTTAGCTGAGCAGGGGATACAAAGGATCACCACACCTTATGCATCCTGAGGTCTACTCGTGATGAGAGATGAGCAGCTATTCGTGGAGTTGCTAGCCCTTGGGCACATTCGGGGCCGAGCACGAGTCCTTTGGCTTCTTCCATGGTGTTGGTGAAGAAGAAGGACTAAGACAGGCATGCATTTGATGGCTGTGGCTCATCAAAAGAAGACTAAGAACAGGTACCCCATTCCCAGGATCGATGAGTTGATGGACGAGTTGAGAGGAGCACCTGCTTCTTCTCAAAGATTGATTTGAGATCCGGGTACCATCGCATTCGCGTGAGGAACAGACATTCCCAAGACCGCCAGGTCATTATGGGCACTTTTGAGTTTCTCACAGGCTTTGGCCGAATTCAATGCACTAGCTTCACCTTTCTGTACTGCATGAATCATATCTTCCAAATATCTCGAGGAAGTTCGTGTTGGTCTTCTTCGATGACATACTCATATACAAGCAGATCTTAGAGGAGCATCTCCAACATATCGAGACATTATCGCGCATCTTGAGGAGGAGTGCTCTATGCCAAGCTCTCCAAATGAGCTGGATTGACGAGATGTTGTATTATAGGAGTGGACTGGTGAGAGTCCAGCTCAGAAGAAGATCGTGGCCATCGTGAGATTGGCCGTGAGGCCGAGGAACGGACTGAGCTGGGATTTATCGGCATTTGCACTTACTACAGGAAGTTCGTCAAGGGTTTCTCATAGCTCGCCGCACCTCACGCATTTGCCAGCAGTGGCAGGCCCGGCTGGCCGATTACAAAGACAACTGCTCTTTGAAAGGCTCAAGGAGGTGATGAGTACTGGGCCTCCCGTGTTTCGCATTGGCCTGGGATTACACGCAGCCCATTCGTCCTGGGAGTATGCGCTGTGTGAGAGGGGATCAGGGCAGATTATGGGTGGGTGGTAGGTCATCCTGCGCTCTTTGAGAGCCTAAGCCCTTCCGATGAGAGGTTGTATTCCATATACGATAAGGAGATGTTGCCATTATGCATGCATCGTCAAGTACCGCAGCATTTAAAAGGTGCCAGCATTCAGAGATCCTGACGCAACAAAATTTCAGTTTTTGGAGCAGAAGTAGAGCAAGTGAGAGGCAGCGTATGGGATCAAGAAGGATCCAAACAGACTGGACATCGAGGACTGCCAAAGAAAAAAGAATTGCAGCCTCGATGCCCTCACGAGACCCGCTGCGCCATTCTGCAGAGTCGATTACGCATTGAGGGCTCGACCGTTGGTGGAGTACCTGCGACGTTTGCATGAGGTGTTGGATGGACAGAATGGACAATGTGCACAAAGGGATGCTGATGAGGATTATCTATTATTAGTGGGACAAGATCTTCCTTTGACCGAGGATCTCACTTTAAGAAGAAGATGTCACTCATGGGTCACACTATTCACCATTGGTCACTGTATCAGAAGCTTGCTCAAAACCATTGTGGCCACAGAGAGAGGTTCTCATGGAAGGGCTTCTAAGGAGGACGACTGTGATGCTGCTGGGGAGTGCGATGTTTACCTGAGGGAACAAGGAGAGATGAGCCATCCCGCGTAATTACTGCAGCTCTCTTCCTCATTCCGTAGGGGAAATGGGAGAGCATATCGATGGACTTCTATCGCGTGTTGCCTTATGGTACAGGGTAAGGATTGTATCTTCGTAGTCGTTGATCGCACTAACGAAGTGCTCACTTTTTCTCATATCCCCACACTACACAGCCAGCCACGTGTGGCGTGAGCCGTTTCGTGAGATTAAAAGTTGCATGCGATCTTCCTAAGACTATTACTAATGCATTGATGTCGCTTCATGGGCGATTCTACAGAGCTTTCCAAATAAGGAGACAAGAGTTGAGACTGATATCTAGTTATCACCCACGATTTGATAAGGCACAGAGATAAGTAACAAGTGGTCGAGGGCTACTTGCAGGTAACTATGCTCGGGCAGCATAGCGAAAGTATGGCCAGTGGGTCATG
This sequence comes from Pinus albicaulis, assembly GCA_034641835.2. NCBI lineage: Eukaryota > Viridiplantae > Streptophyta > Pinopsida > Pinales > Pinaceae > Pinus > Pinus albicaulis. Next base: position 966,409,572 of record CM076575.1, read on the forward strand.
ATTTTGAGTGACAGCTACAACACCTATCGCATCACATGTCCGCTGTAAGTACACCGTTTTATGTTTTTGTGTAGGCACTGTCCTTACTCAAGCATGGATGTTTGTTGTTAAAGGTGGTTCAGAGCCAAGATTTTCGATCCAAGAGAGTCGACATCTCCTAAGCTCTCATGATAACATGGCCACGTTAGACGTAATCGCCAGGTCGTATGCTTTTATTAGCCTGTGGAGAGATTAGCGAGGTAGGAGATCCTCGGTCTACCTACTGTATTGCATAACGACAAAATGGACATTAAAGGTATGGGGCCGAGAAGCCTGCCTCTGCTATAACCATACAGTAGATACGCAGATCGGGATTGTGCTGTACATGAGTTGTAGCGCCCAGCATGCAGATCATAACATTTTTCACTAAAGATCATGCCCGAAGAAGGCATTACGCAGGACAACACGATGAGCGCCACCACCCACTGATGATGAGGGGCATCTCGTGCTGCACTCAGAGGCTATTATTGATACCAAGGAGAGGCAATGCGAGCAGACAACCCTGGGAATTTCGGGTGAGGTGGAAGAATTCCGTTTCGAATGAGGATGCCAATTTGGGAGAATGAGAAGATTTTGCATCCATCACTTAAGTTGCTTCGAGGACAAGCAACATTTTACGGAGATCTAGAATATTCCACTAGCACCGCTTAATTGGAATATTTGATTTTTGTATACGACTATAGTTTATTAATAAATAAAAGTGAGAAAGGGGTTTAACTCACTTAAATAAAATAAAGTGTTTCTCAGTAGGGTGAATGTTATAACTGTGAGCAGAGCTGGGGGTCCACACCACGATGAGGGGAGGCTCAGCTAGCCTCTAGAGCTTCCTGTTGGGGCCTTAAGGAGGAGCAATGTGAGAGAGAGAGGGACCACGTTAGGTTTTGAGGAGGCCAAAGATTATAAAAGGTGGGAGAGCCATCTCATTTGGCATTCTCACAAGTGATGATATTTGAGCGTACTTTTGTCTTCGAGCACGTCGGGTCGTTTAGCTTGTCCAACACCGTTTAGTGCTGGCCGAGGCTCTGTCAGATTCCGCCCAGCCTCCCGGGGACTTTGTACTCGTTTTGGGTTTTTCCTCGCCACGGGAGATTCTGCTGTTTTCGCGAGGAGCCGGGCTTCTTTTGGTGACCGCGCCCCCGGGAGAGAGTGACACAGCTTGTTGAGGTGTTCCTATATGGTTTTCTCCAGAGTTTTAAGTGAGATCCGTGTGGAGGCTCGCCTTTACTGGCTTGAGATTTTCCGGAGTTTGTGGCTCGTTTCAAAGATTTATCATTTGGCATCCGCGCCGGGCCCGGAGGGACAACAGAATTTCGAGGGTTTCCTCGTGATTTTCGAGGTGGTCCATTTTGCATGGTTTCTAGGTTTGGTCCAAAGTTGGCGAGCACAGTGATTTGCAGATTTTCACCTATTCCCATAAGGGATCACTCTGGCCAGCTTTCACATTCGCAAAGAACAGTTAGCTACTAGCTCTCACACTGATTTAGCTAAATATTTCCTATCTTTCTCGAGAGAGTTCTTCACTTGCCTTGCTAAGAATAGAAGTATCATTCCGATTATCCATCAGATTTCATTATATTCTCGTATTAATAAAATGGCTTAGCATTCCTTACATTTTTATGAGTATTTGCTTTATGTTCTATTTCCGGCATTTTCCATTTTCATAGGCGTTTGTACTATTGCCTATTTCCCTTTCAGGATATTACATTTTGCACCCACAAGAGGGACCCTTGCAGCATTGCGAGGAGTTCCCAAGAGGCAAAGACCACGAGTCAGGCAGTTCATCCTGATATACAGGCCATTCTTGACAGGTATGATGCAGTGTTTGGGGATATACCACCAGGTCGGCCACCGGACCGAGGGTTCGAGCACACCCTTGAGCTTGAGAAGGGCATTCAGGCAGTGATTACTACCCCCTATAGGCATCCCAAGGCCTATCGGGATGAGATTGAGCGGGCCATCCAGGAGTTGCTGGCTCTTGGGCACATCAGACCGAGCACGAGTCTGTTTGCTTCTTCCGTGGTGTTGGTAAAGAAGAAGGACGACACCTTGAGGATGTGTATTGACTACAGGGCCCTGAACAAGAAGACCCTGAAGAACAGGTATCCTATACCCAAGATCGATGAGTTGATGGATGAGATGAGAGGAGCCAAGTTCTTCTCAAACATTGATTTGAGATCAGGGTACCATCAGATTCGCGTGAGGGAACAGGATATTCCCAAGACCGCCTTCAGGTGTCACTATGGACACTTTGAGTTTCTGGTTATGCCCTTCGGGCTAACCAATGCCCCAGCTACTTTTCAGTCTTGCATGAACCATATCTTCCGTAGTCATCTGAGGAAGTTTGTATTGGTCTTTTTCGATGACACTCATATATAGCAGGACTTGGGAGGAGCATCTCCAGCATATAGAGGTAGTATTACATATCTTGGAAGAGCAATAGTTCTATGCTAAGCTCTCCAAGTGTGAGTTTGGGATGATGGAGATGTTGTATTTGGGTCACATTATTGGAGTGGATGGAGTGAGAGTCCATGAGGAGAAGATCAGGGCCATCAGAGATTGGCCGGAGCGGAGGAATGTGACGGAACTTCGAGGATTCATTGGCATATGTACTTATTACAGGAAGTTCGTCAAGAGTTTCACACAGCTTGTTGCACCCCTTATAGATTTGACGAAGAAGGGGGCATTCAGTTGGTCGGATACAATGCAACGAGCCTTTGACAGGCTCAAGGAGGTGATGAGTAGCTGCCCAGTGCTTGCATTGTCGGATTTTACGCAGCCATTTGTTTTAGAATGTGATGCATCGGGAGAGGGGATCGGCACTGTATTGATGCAAGGAGGACACCCTATAGCCTTTGAAAGCCGGAAGCTCCTTCCACATGAGAGGTTGTATTCTATATACGACAAGGAGATGTTGGCCATTATGCATGCATTGGCCAAATTCCGGCAGTATTTGGTGGGCAACAGGTTCAGAGTGAGGACTAATCACAACAGCCTCAGGTTCTTTTTGGAGCAAAAGCAGCTACAGGAGAGGCAACAGAAGTGGATCAGTAAGATCCAAGCATATGACTTTGAAATTGAGTATGTCAAGGGTAAGAATAACGTGGTAGCAGATGCCCTTTCACGTAGACCAGCCACGTTACCTCTTATGAGCTTGGATAGAAATTGGAGGGCTCGACTTTTAGTGAAGTACTGCAAGGACAGATTTGCATGTGAGGTTCTGGATGGACAGGTGGCGGATGACAGGTACAGGGTGGTCGATGAGATCATCTACTACAGGGACAGGATCTTCTTGACTGAGGGATCTCAGCTCAAGAATAAGATACTTTAGGCATCACATGATTCACCATTGGCCGGCCATCAGGGGTTTACCAAAATGTAATATCCCAAAAATGGATTCTTCAGCAGATCATGCCTGAAAAACGCATTCTTCAATTATGATGGCTTCAGCTATCATATAATATGTCTGAAAATGCTCAGCAACCAAAAGAAATAACAGCAGCAACCTTTACTCAGCTTTTAAGGGCAAAAAGGCGGGGAAAAGTGAGGATTTTGGCCCTTAAATGAGTGTATAAGGAAATCTGCGTAAAATTATGTCTCAAGGTTCTGGGATATGTTAGAATAGGTCAAGAAAAACTTCCATGTCGAATCTCAGCTCAAAAAAAGGCGTTTTGCTAAGTTAAACAGTTCCTCCTTCCCGACTAGTCAATAAAAACCCTGATTTCCCAAGACTTTGAATATGCAGAAATTTTCTGAAGCAAGGGCAGCGTATTTTCTGAAGGAATATGATGTATAACACTATAAATAATCAAAGAATGAGTTTTAGAACAAGGCATAGGCTTTCAGCAAGGTTAAACAGCAGTTTTATATAGAAAACCCCTCAAGAGAGAGGTGCCGCAAGACAAACATTGATCCAGAAACCCTTCAGCGTTTTCTCCAGGAGGCTGAAGCTTATATTTATTATATTACAGATCTGAAACTGATAAATACATGAAAACAGAGATCTATAATGAGACAAAATGCCCAAAGGGCTCTTTATTACTTTCCCCTTGGGGATTTCAGCAATACATGAAAATGCTGGAGCAGATCTGAGTTTTACTGCAGCAGATCTGAAGAATGATTCAGAATTTCTGAAGCAAACTTCAGTATCAGATCAGAAATATACTTGGATTGGTTGGCCAATCCAAGGATCACCCTCAATCAGAGATCTAACTCCAAAATGATGCCAAAACCCTTGGAACGCTGCTCCCTCAGCAATAACGCAGATCTGGGGAAAGAACTGCGCAGTATACCATGAAGAACATATAGGCCTGATGCCAAGATCTGATAATAAGCTCCAATATCTCCCAATCTGATCCTCCAAAGGAAAGAGAGGCTCTCCCTCTGAAAAACAAGAGAAGGAGGTGGCGTCGTAAAGTCACCACGGCAACACCCTACAACACAGTATTATGCCGCTGCAGCAATAACGCTGTCCTGGAGGATGATGCTAAGAAAATAACCTTGCCTGAGCAGGCACTCGAAGTCCCCCGAGGCTAAGGGTGAGATCTCCGCACGGAGACACTCAGTGCACTAAACAGTGCAGCAGACGGGCTAAATAGCCAGCGTGCCAAAGAAAGACAAATGTCTCACTCAATAATCAATAATCCAAGAATCCAAGCATGCCCCAAATGAGGAGGCTCCTCCATCTTTTATAGTGTTGGTTTCCCTCCAAAACCAAATGTAGCCTCTCTCTCTCTCCTCCACATCCTCATCCTTATCCACATTCTCATCCTTATCTGCACAGAAGCTTGGAGAAACTTCTAGAGTGTCCATAGTCCCCCTCCTCCACGTGGTGTTGGGTCCCCCCTTGACTCCCACTTAAGTCACAACTTTGTGCTACTAGGTGGATGTCTTATTTCATTTAAGTGAGTTTAGACCCTCTTTACTCACTTTTTATTTACTTACAAACTATAAGTGGCAAAATAAACAAAATAGAATATTCCAATTTGCTATCGCAAATTAGGAATATTACAGTCCCCCCCGGCAAAATGTTGCTTGCCCTCAAGCAACTGCCTGAGCAAGTCTCCTCCTAGCGGATGCTCTCCATCGATGCTGCAAAATATGCCTGGGTCCCAGATGCACCACTGAATCTCCCCTGTACTCTGCATCATCCTGATATGAAGGGATCTCTCAATGCCAGGATCCCAAACTGATCTCTCATGGTACCAGCCAACCAACAATCCTCCTGGATCCCATCGCCACCATGGCCAATAATAGCCCCAGTCCCATGGTTCAGACTGTGCACTGCCTCTAGCTATGACTGATGAAGACCATGACTCTGGCTGTGCTATATCTGTCATGGTGTAAGCTGTCCCATCGACTGTGTACCAGCTCATCACCTCTCTCCACTCAAGGCATGAAGTGAGGAACATCTCTCTCATGTGGATCCCCCATCCCCAAGCAATCATCCAAACAAAATGAGCCACCTCCCGACAAGGCAACTCCTGAAAATCTCCTTCCACCTCAAGCTCCGGTAATGAAGGTGGGCTGAAAATCTGATCTTGGCAAGCATCATAGCTTACCCCATGCTGTCCTTCTCTCCACTCATGACAAATGTAGAGTGTATGCTGATCTTGGGCTACAAAATCATTGCCCTCCAATGGCAAAGTGAAGAACAATCCTCCAAAGAAGGTTCCTCCAACAATGAAGAACAGGCTGGCCCAAAACAATTCATCCATGAAGAATAGGACATGTGCATCATGGATCATCCTAATGAGATGTTTGCTGAAGGTGTTACATGAGGATATATAATGCAAACAATCTCTCACAAGGATACAACGTAGTCTCATCCACTGCAACTTCAGAAAATTACATGGCAAGCAATGTACAAGATTCATCACATCTACTAATGGATAGTAAATAGCTGAATATGACAACAACATAAGACCAAACACTTGCCCATGGTTGTACAATGGATGAATATCAATCTCATGGCCCACCTCAAAAGAGAACACATATGTAGTAGTGGTGGCCATGCCTCCTCCCATGCTCCCATTAGAACATGTAGTGCAGAGAATGTGAGAATTCTTCCCACTCAAAGACACATCCAACTCATGCGTCTTCCTCATAATCAAGCCTCCTATACAAATCTGATCTATATCAGCAAATGGAGACATGATCAGCAGCAAAATGAAGGAAACGCTGAAGGTTACATGTGATGAAAAGAGGTACCAACAGCTTCCCCAACAAGTACAGCGCAGTTTTACAAGTTGCCGCTTGATAAGAGTACAAGGCAAAATGTTTATGTTAAACATGCATGTCTTCATATAATACATGATATAGTGCTGCAAATGAACATACATGAGGTGATAAAACATTTTCCCAAAGCCACAAAAGAGATGGTTGCCTCCATCATGTAGATTGGCCCAATAAAACTCATAGAGCAATATGACAAGCTTGCCCTCCTGTGAAGCAATGCACTGTATAGGAATGGTAAGAGTGTGCAAATCAATGAATGTATAAACAACCTCCTCACCATAGGCTAGAAGTAAGATGGTACATGGGTCCATACATGAGTCCTCCATAGTGTTTTGGCATGCTATGAAGAAGACTGAACCATGTGCTGCAAACAGATAATCCTCGTGATGCTTGGAAATCCAAGTCAAGAAGAATATGCCATAGATGTCTCTATCATCATTACCTCCTCTAAGTGCAACAATTGTGAAGTGATCCTGGGACCTATGGGTTATAGATCCACCATAACTCTACTGGGTACACTTCATCCATAAAGTTCTGCTCCAAGGTGACAGCGCTGTGAGCTCATGCAAGTAAGCTCCTGTCAATACAAAGCTATGTTCTTTGACATGCTCCTTGTCAAAGACTCCTCTAATAATGCTGCAACAAATATGGAATACCTCCCAAGATGGAAGTGCTTCCCAATCATCATCAAAGACCAAGGAGATAGTGCCATCTCCTCCTCCTGCAACATCATGCAAAGTGTGAGAGCAAATCTGCCCTTGCTCTCCCAAGCAAAGCAACAAGACATTTTGCTGCCTCCCCATACTTCCATCATACAACTCATATGATAAAGACATAATGAATGATATGAGTGACACATCAACACCATGCATCCATAATCTATGCTGCTCAATGATGCAAGTATCCAGCCATATTCTCTCCGTCCTCCTACTCTTAGGAAGAGTATGTGCCAAGTGATGGCCAAAACCAACGCAGCCAAGCCTCCTGCTGCCTTGTGTCATAGATCTGCAAGTAGCCTCCTAGCTCCTTGCTCATCAACCACATCCACTCAATCACTTGTGGATGCCTTCTTCTTCTCCTCATCCTGGTATTCCTCCCATGAGGGCTACCATCCTCCCAAATCAAGTTTCTGACTTTGCACTCCATGGGATCTTGAAATATAAACTTCTCAAGGATCAATGAGACCCTATCAAGAATCAAATAGGTGGTAGGCAAAAACCTCCCATCATGATGTGTATGGCTCAAGGGATGTCCAACACAAGCATGAGAGATGTTATCCATCCTAAGATGTCCTCCATCTTCTATGCGCTCTTGTGAGAAGGGAATGAAAGGATTGCATTTCATGGTGTGAAGTGCATATCCAATGAGATCTCTCCTTGAGACCTCCCTCTCATCCATAGTCTTCCAAAACCAATGAGGTCTTGGATCTGAAAGTAGAAGTTTCTCTTTGAGCTGAGAGGAGCTCATTGAGAAATTGTCATCTTGAAGGGAGAAAGGATTTCTTACTCCAAGATGTCTACCATCCATCTTCAAGGCTTCAAACCCCAACCTCCAATGTAATGTACAATCCAACAATGGCTCATGAGAATGATGGTTCGATTCCTCCTTGAGTGTTTCCATGTTGCACAACACAGTGCAAACAGGCTGCTCTATAGTAGCAATGAGATTTGACCCTTGATCTACAAGAGTCCCATCCTCAAAAGTGTTGGCTGCCCCAATTGTCGATGCATGTGGCTGCTCCTCCACAAGTGTGACAGTGTTTCCACAAGCCTCCTCAAGAGGTGATGTGATCTCTTCTTCTTGATTAGAATTGGAAGCGCATGGTACTTCCTCTTCTTTTTCTTCATTCTTCTTGACCTCCTCAAAGGTGGATGTATCTTTTCTAGATCTGAAAAAGAAATAACTATCCTTTTTCACCGTTCCGGTCCTCTTGGGCTTAGACTCACAGGGATTAGTGGATCCCTCATGCATGGGAAGAGGTGATCTCCCAGTAGTACGCTACAAATATGAACTCTGTATGCTAGAAACTCCATCCTCTCTGAGCCGACAGTAATCTTTGAAGGGCAAAATTGCTTTTAAGTCTTCCCCCATGGACTTCCATTCTCTGAAATAATCTTCAAGAGGTATACGACCATGTTGCCTCGGTACTTCAGGTAAGAATGTAGGCATTGTGATCCTCATATTTTCCATAGATAGCCAGCTCCACAGGCTGAGCCAGAACTATGCTCTGATACCACTGTAATATCCCAAAAATGGATTCTTCAGCAGATCATGCCTGAAAAACGCATTCTTTAGTTATGATGGCTTCAGCTATCATATAATATGTTTGAAAATGCTCAGCAACCAAAAGAAATAACAGCAGCAACCTTTACTCAGCTTTTAAGGGCAAAAAGGCGGGGAAAAGTGAGGATTTTGGCCCTAAAATGAGTGTATAAGGAAATCTGCGTAAAATGACGTCTCAAGGTTCTGGGATATGTTAGGATAGGTCAAGAGGGACTCCCATGTCGAATCTCAGCTCAAACAAAGGCGTTTTGATAAGTTAAACAGTTCCTCCTTCCCGACTAGTCAATAAAAACCCTGATTTCCCAAGACTTTGAATATGCAGAAATTTTCTGAAGCAAGGGCAGCGTATTTTCTGAAGGAATATGATGTATAACACTATAAATAATCAGAGAATGAGTTTTAGAACAAGGCATAGGCTTCAGCAAGGTTAAACAACAGTTTTATATAGAAAACCCCTCAAGATAGAGGTGTCGCAAGACAAAGATTGATCCAGAAACCCTTCAGCGTTTTCTCCAGGAGGCTGAAGATTATATTTATTATATTACAGATTTGAAACTGATAAATACATGAAAATAGAGATCTATAATGAGACAAAATGCCCAAGGGCTCTTTATTACTTTCCCTTTGGGGATTTTAGCAATACATGAAAATGCCGGAGCAGATCTGAGTTTTACTGTAGCAGATCTGAAGAATGATTCAGAATTTCTGAAGCAAACTTCAGTATCAGATCAGAAATATACTTCGATTGGTTGGCCAATCCAAGGATCACCCTCAATCAGAGATCTAACTCCAAAATGATGCCAAAACCCTTGGAACGCTGCTCCCTCAGCAATAACGCAGATCTAGGGAAAGAACTGCGCAGTATACCATGAAGAACATATAGGCCTGATGCCAAGATCTGATAATAAGCTCCAATATCTCCCAATCTGATCCTCCAAAGGAAAGAGAGACTCTCCCTCTGAAAAACAAGAGAAGGAGGTGGTGTTGTAAAGTCACCACGGCAACACCCTACAACACAGTATTACGCTGCTGCAGCAATAACGTTGTCCTGGAGGATGATGCTAAGAAAATAAGCTTGCCCGAGCAGGCACTCGAAGTCCCCCGGGGCTAAGGGTGAGATCTCCGCACGGAGACACTCGGTTGCACTAAACAGTGCAGCAGACGGGCTAAACAGCCAGCGTGCCAAAGAAAGACAAATGTCTCACTCAATAATCAATAATCCAAGAATCCAAGCATGCCCCAAATGAGGAGGCTCCTCCATCTTTTATAGTGTCGGTTTCCCTCCAAAACCAAATGTAGCCTCTCTCTCTCCTCCACATCCTCATCCTTATCCACATTCTCATCCTTATCTGCGCAGAAGCTTGGAGAAACTTCTAGAGTGTCCATCGTCCCCCTCCTCCACGTGGTGTTGGGTCCCCCCTTGACTCCCACTTAAGTCACAACGTTGTGGTACTAGGTGGATGTCTTATTTCATTTAAGTGAGTTTAGACCCTCTTTACTCACTTTTTATTTACTTACAAACTATAGGTGGCAAAATAAACAAAATAGAATATTCCAATTTGCTGTCGCAAATTAGGAATATTACACAAAACCTACAGGGCCATTAGAGAGAGGTTCTCATGGAAGGGCCTCGAGGAGGACGTACTCCAGCACATCAGGGAGTGTGATGTTTGCCAGAGGAACAAGGGGGAGATGAGCCATTCCGCAGGATTATTGCAGCCTCTTCCCATTCTGGAGGGGAAATGGGAGAGTATATCGATGGACTTCATCACAGGGTTGCCCATGGTGCAGGGCAAGGATTGTATCTTTGTCGTCGTTGATCGACTGACAAAGTATGCTCATTTTTTCGCCATATTTGGGCCCTACACAGCAGCACAGGTGGTCGAGTTGTTCTTAAGAGAGGTTTTCAGGCTACATGGTCTTCCTAAGACCATCATCAGTGATAGGGACAGCCACTTCATGGGCGGATTTTGGCAGGAGCTTTTCCGGTTGGTGGGGACAGAGTTGACACCGAGTACTAGTTATCACCCACAGATGGATGGACAGACGGAGATAATTAACAAGTGGCTGGAGTGCTACTTGCGTAACTATGTCAGTGGGCAGCAGCAAGCATGGCTAAAGTAGCTACATTTGGGGGAGTACTACTACAACACTACACATCACATGTCCATTGGTATGTCTCCATTCTACGCTTTATATGGATATCACTCTTTGTCTTTTGCTGACGTGATGTTTGGTGCTAGCAAGGCTCCGAGAGCCAAGATTTGGATCCAAGAGAGTCAGGATATTCTTCGAGCTCTCAAGGATAATATGGCCACAGCGCAGAACCAGCAGAAGCTATATGCTGACAAAGGTCGGGTGGAGAGACAGTTTGAGGTAGGGGACTTGGTCTACCTACGATTACAGCCATACCGATAGTCGTCACTGAAGCAGAAGGGAGCTGAAAAGCTCAAGCCCCTCTTTTACGGGCCATACAGGGTGATACGCAGGATTGGACAGGTTGCGTATGAGTTGGAGCTGCCCCAAGGCAGCAAGATCCATAACGTTTTTCATGTATCATGCCTGAAGAAGGTACCTGGCAACAGACAGAAGGATGGGTGATGAGTCACTGCCACCCACGATGATGAGGGGCATTTGTGTTGGTGCACCAGAGGCTATTATTGATACTTCGGAGAGGCAACATTGTGAGGACAACCGGGGAATTTTTGGTAGGGGTGGAAGAATTTGCCGTGATGAGGATGCCACTTGGGAGAGTGAGAAGATTTGCATCCATCACTTCAGCTTGCTTGAGGACAAGCAACATTTGCCGGAGATCGTAATATTCCCACCAGCAATGGCTAATTGAATATTCATTTTGCCTAATTTTGTCGTTCATAGTTTATTAATAAATAAAAAGGTGAGTAGAGAGGGTCTAACTCACTTAGTGAATAAACCTTCCAGAGTGCTGACCACACTTCGTCAACTACCCCATAGCAGTACACCCCCATTTTTTGAAATGGGATTCGTCATGTTCGACGTGGTTGTGCCATTCAGATTCCATCATCCTGTTTCGATAGTTTTTATAATGATGTAAACCCATTCTGCATGTAATGATGTAAATGATCTAAGTAGGACTGTCCATGTATGTAACAACCTAGGTAAGCCTAGTATGTTGTTGATGATCTCTATCCTAGGAGGTTTTTCGTCTCACTGATCCACGAAAGTGATCGGCAGAGTTTTTCCCTCCAGCCTCACCCCAAAGCTAGGGTGGATTTTGTCATCAGCATGCTAAGTGAGTCCTAGTGTTCTATCGAGTCTTTGTAAAAGTAGTTTGAACTACTTGGTTCGCTGGGATCATATGCTGGGTCACAGAACCGGGGTATTTATTTGAGGGTTCATACAAATGGTTTTCCCTTCATGTATGTAAATGTGTATTATCTCATGTAAAAGAGGGTTGGAAAAATAATTATAATCCCCTCTTAGTCAATTAATTAAATTTTCTGGTAAATTAATTAATAAAATCCTAAACCAGATATTTAATTAATTTAGGGTCTTAAATTAGGATTAAATCTTTAAAGGCAAATTTTGTGGGTCCTTGGAAAATGATTTTGACAGCCCCAAGCCAAGGGAATATTGAGAATTTTAATAAATATTGGACCCTTGGGCCTTGGTGGTTAAGTCAAGGTCAAAATTTTGGGGTAATTAACTCAAAAATAATACTTTTGAGTTAATTAAAATTGAATTAAGTGATAAATTCGTTTTTTCCCGAAAATTTTAATTTCAACGCTCCGGATTAAAAGATGATCAAATCTTTTGGACGGTTGAGATTATTTTGACGAGGATCAGCCAAACTAGCCGTTAGAGATCTAGTCCTATAAATTTAGAGGTCTTTCATTATTTCGGATCATCCGATCTCTGCATCCGTGTACTTGTCCTGAAGCTCTGTGAATTTTTCTGTAAATGTTGCCAAGACTTTGGGGTTACGACCTTGATGTTCTCTGAAATTTATGGAGTGATGGTGAATTGTCTTCCGAACATGCTATCATTTGGTTTCTTGTGTTTTACGCTTGATGGCCTTACATGATTGATCTGCATATAGGTATCTTATGCAGTTTTCTGGATTTATGAAATAGCATTCTGATTTTTCAATGGATCTCATGTTGTTTTCTTGAATCTCTATCAGTTTAAAGCTCAGATCTAAGTGTGCAGGGGATTTTTTAAAAGATTGGGTGTTTGGGGAAATCTTCAGTTGGATCAGCCAACTCCCAATAAGCATAGATTTGATAAGCTCTTGATTTGTTAAATTCCGGGTCCATCTTATGATATTTGGGTTTTTTGCAGGGTCTTCTAAGGCTTGTGCCTCTCATTAAAATCTTAATCTCTGAAAATTGAGCTAAAATGGATTTCAAATCTAACCATGAGGGTTTTAAATTTGTAAATTAGTGTAAATTTGTAATTTATTTGTGAGGGTTTAACTGTTTTTGGGGTGTTCTTCGTATCCATTCTTCTTTGCAGGTGTTATGTGATTAAAATCTAAATTTTTTAGATTCATGCGATCTAGGCTTTCCAAAGTCAGACCGTCTTGCATCCTCATATTGTGGACAATTCGGGGCATTATTTTTGTCATGCGTTTTTAAATCCTAATCCAATTAGCAACTTGAGTTGCCGGGGTTGATGTTTTGTTTGGGCATCAGTTTTGGTCTTCATCTGCGTCCCATATGCTGGCTCACACCTCTACCATCGACCTCCCTTCTGCCCTTATCTTTCAATCCTCTGCCTCTTCCATCAAACCCTGTTTATTATCCTTTCATCTAGCTTTCAGCAAATTGAATCTTTTCTCTCTGCCCACGCGTCCTTTGTCACGCCATTATTCAAGCTTCTGCATATTTCGTTTGCGTCCTCATCAGTCAGCGTCCAGCAAAACGTTGTCTTCCATCTTCTGCCTGCCGTCCTTCCAATCTCTGCAAGCCGCCTTCCTGTCCGCTACCAAACCCGTCGACCCGTTCAGCTCTCTCCTTCGCACGCGGAGTCGTCTCCCCCGCCGTCGAAGTTGGTGGCAATTTCCCGGCCCAGCCTCCGTCTTGCCCTGTCCGACTCGTAAGAAAAATACAACAAACGACAAAGAAACGCATACATTTAAAAAATTGAACTCACGTTTTCGTGTTGTCACTGTGATTTTGTATATAGCGTGGTTTGTTTTATGATGTTGAGTTTTTTTTGTTATATTTCATATAGCGTAGGTTTAGGGCTTTTCATAATTTTTGTTTACCTGTAGTTCGATTTTAGACTTTACTTTTAACTTAGCTTTGTTTAATTTAATTTTAATTTAGATTTTAAATTTGTTTTGTTTAGTTTTAGTTTTTTTTTAGATTTTAAGTTGTAGATTCTAAAATTTTTAGATTATAACTTTTATTTAGATGTAGATTTTAGTTTGTTTTAGAAAATAATAAAATAATAAAAAATTAAAAAATTTCAAAAATTCTAAAAAAATTAGAAAATATAAATTTTTTTTTTTTTTAAATTTTCTAGAGTCAAATGGGCAAATTTTATTCTTATCTAAAGTTTTGACTATAGAAATATTTTCTGGATTGAGGTTAATTGAGCATTTTAAATCCTGGCATTTTCATTATTCATGGTTGTGGTGTTTTAATTGAATATCATTAATCAATCGTGTTTTAATAAGCAGCAGTTAGTCATCAATTACTGGTTTATAATTGCATAACGGGATTCTGTTTGACTCCATAAGGCACTGGTCTTAACGTGATATCTAATCTAGATCTGTGGAATCTCGTTCATTTTATAAGTATTTGATGTTTTAGCTGTGTCTCCTGGATTTGTCATCCTCATTTATAATAGGGTCTACCTCCCTTAACTTGCAAGGAGACAGTTTAAAGAGAGAGATTGGGGATAAAGGTGACAACCCCCAGTCTGAGCCGTTGTCGCGGTGCCTAGACAATCTGTGCGACAACATTTTTTGGCGTCGTTGCCGGGGATAGAGTTCTTCTGTCCTTGGTATTAGCGACATTTTATAATCTTCTGATCTTGCATCGCCATTCATTAGCCTGTCGCAAGGGATCTCATTTTCTGGCGACTTTTCATCTCTTCATATTTTCATCGTCTTATCTTTCGTCATATCACTAATATTTTCATCATCGTATCTTTAGCACCTGGACATTTCGGTTGGCTTCTTGTGTGGGTGGCGACTCCACTTATTCATCTTTTTACTCCCAGACAAGAATTCTCCTGTGATATCCATCTGCTAGCTCTCGATTTTTTCTTCTGTTTTAGAATTAGTTTCATGTTCAAGTGGCGACTCCAATTCTTTCATTTCTTACAAGAGTTCCTGCCAAGAAGTTCGCTTCTTGAGGACCTTTTGACTATTCTTGAACACGGATCTATTTCTTAAATTTTAAGCAGCTCATCATGGATGACATCTTTCATGGCATGCCAGAAGAGGCCACTTCAAAATTGTCTTTTTTCTCAGGTGGTGATCCAGGCACTGCTTTTATGCATCTAAGGATGGTCAAACTTTTTATACATAAATATTGTCGTCCTTCACAATATAATCATGAAGATGTCAAGATACGTGTCTTTGGCTATTCTTTAAAAGGTGATGCTATTGATTGGTTTCAAAATTGCCCTGAAGAGTATTGTTTAGAAGATATCATCAATGCTTTTACAGATAAATATATAAAACAAGATGACTCAGATAGTGAAATTGATCTTGTAAAAGACTCAGCTATTAGTAGGAGATTTCCAGACAATTCTCAGGATGAATCCACTTGTACCATGACAGCACAAACCCATGATAGTGGTGAAACAAAAACAAATTGTCAAACCAGTGTTGATAACGATAAGAATCTTGTTAGCGAATTGATTCAGATGGTTAAGGACATATAGCTAAATCAAGCTCAGGTAATCAAGAATATGGAGGCCAACCAGGCTCAAATCATTAAGAATATGGAGCTTAATCAAGAAAAAATAATAGCGGATCATGCCAGGGAAATTGGTTCTATGCAGAGCAGGTTATTGACCTTAGAAGAAAAACATAAGAAAGAGATGAACTGTATGCAAAATTTATTCGTGGCCATGAAAGCAGATAATGATAAAATGATTCAAAACATGGAAGCTAACCAGATCAATCTTCAGAATCGGATAAATACCTTAGAAGAAAGTCATGCACAGGAAATAAATATCATGGAAAACAGGTTAAAAATGATGGAAGTTAATCATTCTAATCAGATGTCTCTTCAACACAATTTGTCAACTATTGAAGAAAGGCATGCCAGGGAGATGAGTTCCATACAGAAGAAGTTAGAAAAAATGGAACGATCACACATGCAAGATTTCCAACCCAGGTCAGATTTGTCAACAGATCATAAGCCTCCCAGTTCGCTGAAGTAGTTTCCATCTCATCACACGGAGGTCACTTTTCCCATTAAGGAAGAGTTAACTATGGCTACAAAGGACGTTGAGAAACACCAAGCTTATGTGTCACCTTTAACAGAGTATATTCAAAATAAGATTGGTTGCGCTCCAGGTTCATCAAACGTTTTGTACAAGGAATTTCAAGATAAGGACAAGAAATCTATAGTAGTCTCATTGCTGACATCACAACCCACTCAGACGAAGAGAAAGAAGAAGAAAGGAAGAAGTAAGCGGTTTGATTCGTCTGATGGCCGAGAGCAGCTTGACATTCGAATAAGACAGAGTCCTACATTATGCAAGATCGGCCATGGCACATCTGAAAAGCAGCCAACAGACTTGCCTGAAAGTAGGCAAATGCTCAGCATACACTATATTGAGCACATCTGATGCCATAGGGCATCCTCTGTATCGTATTTCTAACCCTACTCCTCGTTATTTCAGCATTTCATTTTAGAGTAGATTTACTTTTCATGTTAAATAGAATAATAAATAAAAGAAGAGCTTCTATTTTTCATGAGCTTAATGCTATATGATGATATTTGGATGGACGCTACTTATGTAATCTTGTGTGTTGCTTGGATGCAGATTCTGGATTCTCACATTCCTTCAACGAAGCAACGTGTCCCCAAGTAGAGCCAGATGTTTACCACACTTCGTCAACTACCCCATAGCAGTACACCCCCATTTTTTCAAATGGGATTCTTCATGTTCGACGTGGTTGCGCCATTCAGATTCCATCATCAGTCATCAGTCGACAGTTTTATAATGATGTAAACCCATTCTGCATGTTATGATGTAAATGATCTAAGTAAGACCATCAATGTATGTAATAACCTAGGTAAGCCTAGTATGTTGTTGATGATCTCTATCCTAGGAGGTTTTTTGTCTCACTGATTCACGAAAGTGATCGGCAGAGTTTTTCCCTCCAGCCTCACCCCAAAGCTAGGGTGGATTTTGTCATCAGCATGTTAAGTGAGTCCTAGTGTTCTATCGAGTCCTTGTAAAAGTAGTTTGAACTACTTGGTCTACTAGATCATATGTTGAGTCGCAGAACTGGGTATTTATTTGAGGGTCTATACAAGTGGGTTTTCCCCCTTCATGTATGTAAATGTATTATCTCATGTAAAAGAGGGTTGGAAAAATAATTATAATCCCCTCTTAGTCAATTAATTAAATTTTCCGGTCAATTAATTAATAAAATCCTAAACCAGAAATTTAATTAATTTAGGGTCCTAAATTAGGATTAAATCTTTAAAGGCAAAATTTGTTGGTCCTTGGAAAATGATTTTGATAGCCCCAGGCCAAGGGAATATTGAGAATTTTAAGAAATATTGGACCCTTGGGCCCTGGTGGTTAAGTCAAGGTCAAAATTTTGGGGTAATTAACTCAAAAATAGTATTTTTGAGTTAATTAAATTTGAATTAAATGATAAATTCGTTTTTTCCCCAAAATTTTAATTTCAACGTTCCGGATTAAAAGATAATTAAATCTTTTGGACGGTTGAGATTATTTTGATGAGGATCATCCGATCTCACGATCGTGCACTTGCTCTTAGAAGCTCTTGTAAACTTTTTGAGGAATAAAGCTAAAGACTTTGGGGTTACAAATCTGGATGTTCCTTCTCAGATCTATGTCGTGAATTGTCTCTAAACTCTGCTACTTGGTTTCTTGCATTTTATGATTGATGGCCTACATGGATTAATCTGCATACAGGTATCTTGTGCAGTTTTCTGGGTTTATAAAATAACATTCTGATTTTTCTAAGGGTCTCATGTTGTTTTCTTAAATCTCTATCAGTCTAAAGTTCGGATCTAAGTGTGCAGAGAAATTTTTTAAGATTGGGCGTCTGGGGAAGTCTTCGGTTGGACCAGCCGACTCTCAATAAGCATAAATCTGATAAGCTCTTTATTTGTTAAATTTCGGGTCTATCTTACGATATTTGTGATTTTGCAGGGTTTCGAAGGCTTGTGCCTCTCACTAAAATTTTAAATCTCTGAAAATTGTGCTAAAACGGATTTAAATCTGACCTTGAGGGTTTTAAACTTGTAAACTAGCTTGTATATTTGTAAATTTTTTCAAAATTGTTAGGGTTTAATCGTTAAAATTGGCGTGTGTGTCTTCAGATCTGGCTGTCCTTGCAGGTTGTGAATTTGAATCAGAATTTATTTTAATTTTTTGAAGCCAAATCTAGCCTCCAAAGGCCAGATCTGGCCTCAGAATTCCTGTTGTGGATAAAAGCTGAGCTTAAACGTTGAAAATTTTATGAAGTTGGTGTGTACTGGGTTTTCTTCAAAGCTGCTGAGGCGTCCTCACTGCTGTCCGCCCTCATTCCTCTGCGTTAGCCATTTATGTCCATTCATCTGCCCATTGAATCCTTTCAACCTGCGTCCAAGCTGTCAACTCCCTTCCTCACGCAGCCCTTGTCTTCTCCACCGTCCAGCATCTGCATTGCAAATCGAACTCACTCTACGCTGTCTGCAAAGCCTTCACGTTTGCCATCCATCACCTGCAAAACAACAACAGTAAAAAATAAAACGTCAAGCTGTCTTTGCTGCCTCGTCCGTCCCTCAGTCTTCATCTTTCTCTGCATCAAACCGACTATCTTCCCTTCGTTTTCTCTTATGCTGGCCTTCC
Source organism: Pinus albicaulis (assembly GCA_034641835.2). Lineage (NCBI taxonomy): Eukaryota > Viridiplantae > Streptophyta > Pinopsida > Pinales > Pinaceae > Pinus > Pinus albicaulis. Next base: position 966,428,169 of record CM076575.1, read on the forward strand.
GTCTTCAAACCTAGCTCGACCTGCAAAACGACAAGTCAAACGACAGCAAAACGCACACATAACATTCGGAAAACCCTTACGCATACGTTTTAATTCTTTTCATGCGGGTTTGATCTTTTGCATAGCATTAATTTCTTCATTGGGTTAGATTTAATTTTAAATTTCATTGTCGGTGGTGTTGAGTTAGTCGTAGGGCTTTTATTCTAGTTTGATAGATGTCGATTTGGTTTAGATTTTGTTAGAATTCGTTTTCATTTAGTATAGTTTTAGTTTAATTTTAATTTTAACTTTAGTTTTAGGATTTAATTTTAGAGTTTAATTTAGATTAGTTTTGCTTAATTTGTTTTAGATTTAAGTTTCAATTTAGATTTAGATTTTTTATTTTGTTTTAGATTTCTAAAATAAAAAATAATAAAAAAAAAATATAAATATTTTAAAATCCTAAAAAATAGAAAATACAAAAATATTAAAAAATTTCAAATTTTCTATGGTCAACTGAGACTTAAATTTTTTATCTAAGTTTTGACTATAGAGACATTTTCTGGATCGAAATTAATTGAAGCATCATAAATCTGGAAATCTTTCAAACATCTGGCATTTTCATTCATGGTTGTGGTGTTTTTCAATTGAATATCATTAATCAATCGTGTTTTAATAAGCAGCAGTTAGTCATCACTTACTGGTTTATAATTGCATAACAGGATTTTGTTTGACTCTATAAGGCACTGGTCTTAACGTGATATCTAATCTAGATCTGTGGAATCTCGTTCATTTTATAAGTATTTGATGTTTTAGCCGTGTCTCCTGGATTTGTCATCCTCATTTATAATAGGGTCTACCTCCCTTAACTTGCAAGGAGACAGTTTAAAGAGAGAGATTGGGGATAAAGGTGATAGCCCCCAGTCTGAGCCGTTGTCGCGGTGCCTAGACAATCTGTGCGACAACAGTGACAATTGTATATGTTTTTCTGTTATAAGAAAAACAGTGAGGAAGACTCAAAAACAATTTCTGATCTGTTGCTGATAGTAATAAATTCTTGATCTGATGTTGATATTTGCTGATATGATTTTAAGTTCTGATTATCCACTTGATAAAGATGCTTTAATGAATTTTTTGGTTAAGATGTTCAGGATGCTCAGGCTTAGGGGGAGAATTTAGCCTTGTTGTGAATAATGCATTATTGGCATTATGATGGTTCTGAAATATGATCTCTCCCTTGAGGTATTTTGGTATTAAAAGGTCATATCTGTAATTTGATGAATCAAATCAAATGTTCACCTCCCATATCCATTATGTGTAATAATACAAGTGCCATCAGTATCTCAAAGAATCCTATTATTCATTCCAAGACCAAGCACATTCCTATCAAGTATCACTTCTTACATGAACAAGTACTTGAACAAAAGGTGAAATTGGAGTATGTTCCCTCCAAAGGACAATTTGTTGATATATTTACTACACCTCTTCCTAGGGAAGCATTCAAATACCTCAGACAAAAGCTAGGAGTTGTCTCTGCCGCCCAGAATATTAGATCTGCTTAAATTCATAAGATTAAATTGGATACACGGATTTTATAAAGGAAAGTCGCGTATATACGTGAGTTTATGTAGATAAAACCACGTATGGGATTTTGCTGGCACATTTTGTTAGGTCAATATTTTTAGAACAGTTGTAGTGTTGTTGGGTATCTCTGGTGATGTTCCAGTTCCCACATTTCTGTTTCATTCTCTAATATTTTTTTGATGAATTTCCCTTGATGATTTTCAGTTGAAAGTGTTCAGGGTGCACAAGCGAAGGGGGAGCACTTGTCCTATGGGAAAGGATGCATTTTTGGCATTCTGATTGGTTGTTGTGTTAGGATCTCATGTTTGAGATTCCTTGGTTCTGGTTATAAAAGTTCATATCTTTAATTTGATGAAAAGGTCATGTTGAAGACCTATGATGTATACTTGTTATATTAAGTCATGTAAGGACTTGGTCAAATTTGTAAACCCACTTGGTTGGGTAGTTGAGTCAAAATTTGTAAACCCACTTGGTTGGGTAGTTCAGTCAAAAATTTAATTCCACTTGGTTCGATCATTGATGTAAGTATGAGTCCTTGGTGATAGGAATGATCATACTTGGTTGAGTTATAGAGTCATGTACTTCATTGAAAAATCTTTCTAAAGATTCAGCATGAGCTTAGGGGGAGCATGGTAAATTCAGCGCACATCAGATCTACAGAGCTCATCTTTCTACAAGGGAGGAGAAACCTTGTTTTGTTTTTGATTCACCCTTTTCCATTGATGTCAAAGGGGGAGAGTATCATGGTGTTTGAATAATGGTTATGTAAAATGTATCCGTCTGTTATGGTGATCAAACACCATCATGGTTGTCAACAAGTCCAAAGAGGGAGATTGTTGGCAATATGATGCAATATGTTGTCCTTGATGGCAACCTACTTGATGAAGTTGTTCTTGATGGAAACCTACTTGATGAGTTACCTTTTGATAGCAACCTATTTTTTAAAGATGTAAGAATTATGTATCTATAGATCAGTTTAGATGTGATAGAGAAAATAATTCCAGTAAGTGCCAGAGAAATTATAAATATAATATGTCACAATGTATATGCTACTTTTGTGAAGGAAACCTGCATATGGATGCGAGTTTCCTTTTGATAGAAACCTATTTGTTAAAGATGTAAGAATGATGTATCTACATATCAGTTCAGATGTGACAGAGAAAATAATTACAATAAGTGCGAGAGAAATGATAAGTATAATATGTCACAATTAATATGCTACTTTTGTGAAGGCAACCAACATATGGATGTAATGTATATGCTACTTTTGTGATGGCAACCCACGTATACATTTAGGGTTAGCATATACGCAGTTTTTATAAAGAGAAGTTGTGTATACACACAGAAACGAACACTCCAAGTCGTGTATTCCTTTTGCACTCTAAAATTATGATACCAAGGGGCATTACCATGGTATTAGCCCATAGTATTGAGTGTTACATCGTCTATTTGATTCGTCTAAGAATACCATCGAAATTTTAGTGGTTTGGCTCATGGTATGGATAAATTTTAAAACTATATAAGGAGAAGAAGACCATAGTGAAAGAGTGTGCATGTGTCTGAGTATTGAATGAATACTTCACTCTGAAGTATATCCACATGGAATGGGTTTCAGTTTATTGATATATTTGAATTAATAATGCACCTATGTATGAAATGATGGATCAGGATATCTAGACCTGAAATGACTATATATCTTCTAGATCTATTTATGGAATGTTTAGATCTGAGATGTGGCGAATGTTTTTTGAAGTGAAGGGTAAGATCTGAGTTGTTTATCTATTGTGAAGAGTTGCGCATCCCTGCAATGTTTTCAGATCTATACGTAGGTTTGTCGTAGCGAAAGAGCGTATATACATGGGTTAGTTTCAGCAAAAGCATGTATGGAATCTAAGGTTATTCCTTAAATAGTTCCAGATATACGTAGGTTTGTCTCTGTGAAAGCACGTATATACGCAGGTTCAGTGAAGTGAAAGCGTGTATGGAATCTAGGGTCTTGCTAAAGTGTGTAGAAGGAACTCTCTGATCTATTTTGTTGTATTACTGTTGTCTGTCAATGATGTCTTCATACAGATATGATTTGTTTGAATACTGATTATGTTGCTAGTTTATTATGATTAGATATTAGTGGTTGGTTGTTTTATTGGTTGATGATTCTATGAATGAATTAAATGGGTTATAAGTTTCAGTTTGGTGTATATTCTTTGAGATTAAATGTGTGGAGTGGGTCCAGTCTGAAAATTTGATGAAAAGAGGCCTACAAGGTGTGTTGTGTGGAAGCTGTTGGATCCAGTATGAAAATTTATGAAACGTAGTCCATGGTGGTGCTGAGGGTTGAAGCCTTCAGTGAGGGGATTGTAGCTCCCTTCCAGTGGTAGCTGGTAAACGAGATCAGGGGGTAGTATCTCCCTTCCAAGAGTGGATGGTAAACAAGATCAGGGGGTTGGATCTCCCTTCCAGTAGTAGCTGGAGAACGAGAGAAGGTTGTAGCGTTATGCAAGTGGGTGCCTGTGTGTTAGTATGAGTCTGCGCCAATACATGATTGTAAGTAGTTTTATTTATAATAAATCTTGAATATAGAGACAACAACAGCGGTGGTTTTCTCCTAAATTAGGTTTCCACCTTAAATCCTGGTGTTCATGTGTGTTTCTTATGTCTAATGATTTATTCTATTCTTACTCCACATACTTACTTCTTACTAAACATCTGATGAATGAATGATGCACTGATCTAACTAAAGAACTATATGCATAATAATATCTATGGTAATATGCAATTTTTCTTAAGGATATCCGTGTGTATACTCAAGTTGGGTTCATTAAAGTTGCCTATGGAATTTACTAAGGAAAAAATTAAAAGTTTTGAGTAAGCTCAAATTACTGATTCACCCCCCCCCCCTCTCAATATTTTTCCCAACAATTGGAATCAGAGCAGGTCCTTCTGAAGGAGCTTGATCGCTTGAATGAGATCCGTCACAATGGGTAGGAAGAAAAAAAAGAAGGCTACTGAAAGAATATATCTCAGAAAGCATGTACAGCAGAAAATGAAGAAGATGAAACAGGTATTGATTGTGGCTCTTGTGATTCACTTTCTTCTGCATGCAATGGTGAAGATAGTGAAAACCAAAGTGAAAGTAATGTTATGGATCTAGAAGCAGTAATTGAAAATCTCAAGATTAAAGTTGAAGATCAACAAAGATTATTTAATCAGAGGGAATCTATCTACAAAGATATGATCTCTAGAATGAATGGACAGATAAACAAGTATCAAAGGCTGCAGGATGAAGTAACTAATCATAGTGAAGGACTTCAAGCAGAAATCATCTCTCTCAAAGCAGATATGGAAACATCAAATATGAGGAATGAAGAAATTCTACAATCATTTGAAGAAGAAGAAAATGGGTTGAAAGAAGATATTCTAAAATTGAATGAACAAGTATAAGAAGGAAGAAGGGTCGAAGAAAGTATGAAGAAGCAATGCCAAAGATTGGAAGTTGAGGTAAACATTTCAAAAGGTAAATTAGAGGAAAAGGATAAACACTTGAGGTTTCAAGATAGTACTAAGATTCTAGATAATATTCTTAGTAGTCAAAGGTCTCCCTCTATTAAATTTGGTCATGGTTTTCATGAAACTATGAAAGGAGAATCTAGTTCACAAGTCAAAGCTAAAGATTCAAAGTATACCAATGCAAAACCTAAAGTGTTTAAAGAGACAAAAAGGCAACCAACAATCGTGAATTCTCAAAGGAAATCATTCGCTCCTAAATATAGAAGTATCAATCAATTCTCTCCTTTGATCAATAACGTTGAATTCTTTATATGTCATAATTATGGACATGTTGTAGCCAAGTGCAAAAGAAAATTGTTTCGATCAAAGACATATAGACACTACACAGAAATACAGTAAGCTCCGAGGTACTCAGGTTTCTATAAGGGATATTTCTTTTCATGTAGCAATTTTGGTCATAAAGCAGTTGATTGCAATAGAAGAAATATTAGAAAAACATATTATGATCCCTATGCTCCCTTCTCTAGTCACATAAGATGTTATGCTTGTAACAAGTATGGGCATGTAGAAAAATAATGAAGATTAAGTATGATGAACAGATCTGAGAAATTGGAGAATTTCCAGCAAAGATAGAAAAAGAAGAAGCCCCAGTCAAAAACGTAGGGAATGTTGACCCTACTGCAGTCATTCACTTCTAAACTTTACTTCTCATAATGACTGCAGGAGTGATGTGAGATACATTATAAGGATCAGTAATGTATCATCACAGGGGGAGAATTATATGGTGATTCCCATGTTTGGTTTGGTATTTCTGGTTGTGTTTATTTCTAACAGTGCATCTGATGTGACAAGAGAAGACATGTATAGGTGGTATAAGTTCAAGGGGAGATGGAGTTGTGAATTTTTCTGTATTTCACTTTCTATACACGAGTTTCATGAACTAAATCTGTGTATACACGCAAGTTACAATGGTGACAGTTGCGTATGTTTTTCTCTGATACGAAAAACAGTGAGGAAGACTCAAAAACAATTTATGGTATGTTGCTAATAGTAGTAAATTCTTGATCTGATGTTGTTATTTGCTTATATGATTTTAAGTTCTGATTATCCACTTGATAAAGATGCTTTTATGAATTTGTTGGTGAAGATGTTCAGGATGCTCAAGCTTAGGGGGAGAATTTAGCCTTGCTGTGAATAATGCATTGTTGGCATTATGATGGTTCTGAAATATGTTCTCTCTCTTGAGGTCTTTTGGTCTTAGAAAGTCATATCTGTAATTTGATGAAACGAATCAAATGTGCATCTCTGATATCCATTATGTGTAATAATACATGTGCCATCAGTATCTCAAAGAATCTTGTTATGCATTCCAAGACCAAGCACATTCCTATCAAGTATCACTTCTTACGTTAACAAGTACTTGAACAAAAGGTGAAATTGGAGTATGTTCCTTCCAAAGAACAAGTTGCTGATATATTTACTAAACCTCTTCTAAGGGAAGCATTCAAATATCTCAGACAAAAGCTAGGAGTTGTCTCTGCAGCTCAGAAGATCAGATCTGCTTAAATTCAGAAGATTAAATTGGATACATGGATTTAATAAAGGACAGTTACGTATATACGCGAGTTTATATAAATAAAACTGCGTATGGGTTTTTGTTCGCACATTTTTCTGGCTCAGTATTTTCAGAACAGTTGCGGTGTTGTTGGGTATCTCTGGTGATGCTCCAGTTCCCACATTTCTGTTTAATTCTCTATTATTTTTTTGATAAATATGCCTTGATGAATTTTTGTTGAATGTGTTTAGGGTGCACAAGCTAAGGGGGAGCACTTGTCCTATGGTAAAGGATGCATTTTTTGCATTCTGATTGGTTGTTGTGTTATGATTTCATGTTTGAGATTCCTTGGTTCAGGTTATAAAAAGTCATATCTATAATTTGATGAAAAGGTCATGTTGAAGACCTATGATGTATAATTTTTATATTCAGTCATGTAAGGACTTGGTCAAATTTGTAAACCCACTTGGTTGGGTAGTTGAGTCAAAATCTGTAAACCCACTTGGTTGCGTAGTTGAGTCAAAATTTGTAAACCCACTTGGTTGGATCAATGATATAAGTATGAGTCCTTGGTGATAGGAATGGTCATATTTGGCTGAGTTATAGAGTCATGTAATTCATTGAAAAATATGTCTAAAGATTCAACATGAACTCAGGGGGATCATGGTAAATTCAATTCACATCAGATCTATAGAGCTCATCTTCCTACAAGGGAAGAGAAACCTCGTTTTGGTATTGATCTGCCCTTTGCCCTTGATTTCAAAGGGGGAGAGTAGCATGGTGTTTGAATAATGTTTATGTAAAATGTATCTATCTATTATGGTGATCAAACATCATCATGGTTTCCATCAAGTCCAAAGGGGGAGATTGTTGGCAATATGATGCAATATGTTGTCCTTGAAGGCAACCTACTTGATGAAGTTGTTCTTGATGGAAACCTACTTGATGAGTTTCCTTTTGATAGAAACCTATTTTTTAAAGATGTAAGAATGATGTATCTACAGATCATTTCATATGTGTCAGAGAAAAGAATTGCAGCAAGTGCCAGAGAAATGATAAATATAATATTTCATGATGTATACACTACTTTTGTGAAGGAAACTCGTGTATGGATGTGAGTTGCCTTTTGATAGAAACCTATTTGTTAAAGATGTAAGAATGATGTATCTATAGATAAATTCAGATGTGACAGAGAAAATAATTCCAGTAAGTGCCAGAGAAATGATAAATATAATATGTCACAATGTATACGTTACTCTTGTGAAGGCAACCCGTGTATACATTCAGGGTTAGCATATACGCAATTTTTATAAAGAGAAGTTGTGTATACACGCGGAAATGAACTCTCCAAGTTGCGTATGCCTTTTGCGCTCTAAAATTATGATACCAAGGGGCATTACCATGGTATTAGCCCACAGTATTGAGTGTTGCATTGTCTATTTGATTCCGTCTAAGAATACCATCGGAAGTTTAGTGGTTTGGCTCATGGTATTGATAAATGCTAAAACTATATAAGGAGAAGGAGATCATAGTGAAAAAGTGTGCATGTGTCTGGGTATTGAATGAATACTTCACTCTGAATTATATCTACATGGAATGGGTTTCAGTTTATTGATAGATCTGAATTAATAATGCACCTATGAATAAAATGATGGACCAGGATCTCTAGACTTGAAATGACTATATATCTTCTAGATCTATTTATGGAATGTTTAGATCTGAGATGCAGCGAATGTTTTCTGAAGTGAAGGATAAGATATGAGCTATTTATCTTTTTTGAAGAGTTGCGCAGCCCTGCAATGTTGGCAGATCTATACGCATGTTCGTTGCAGCGAAAGCACCTATATACACGAGTTAGTTTCAGCAAAAGCGTGTATGGAATCTAAGGTCAGTCCTAAAATATTTGCAGATATATACGTAGGTTTGTATCTGTGAAAGCACGTATATACAGGGGTTCAGTCAAGTAAAAGTGCGTATGGAATCCAGGGTTTTGCTGAAGTGTTTAGAAGGAAATCTTGGATTTGTTTTGTTGTATTACTGTTGTCTGTCAATGATGTCTTCATACGGATCTGAGTTGTTTGAATACTGATTATGCTGCTAGTTTATTATGATTAAAGATCAGTGGTTGGTTGGTTGATTTGTTGATTATTCAATGAATGAACTGAATGGACTATAAGTTTCAGTTTGATTTATGTTCTTTGAGCTTAAATGTGTGGAGTGGGTCTAGTCTAAAAATTTGATGAAAAGAGGCCTACAGGGTGTGTTGTGTGGAATTTTTTGTGTCTAGTATGAAAATTTATGAAACGTGGTGCACGGTGGTGTTGAGGGTCAAAGATTTCAGTGAAGGGGTTGTAGCTCCCTTCCAGTGGTAGTTGGTAAACGAGATTAGGGGGTAGCTGCTCCCTTCTAGGAGTGGCTGGTAAACGAGATCAGGGGGTTGGAGCTCCCTTCCAGTAGTAGCTGGAGAATGAGAGAAGGTTGCAACCTTCTACAGTAGGGTGCCTGCATGCTAATATGAGTCTGCACCAGTACATGATTGTAAGCAGTTTCCTTTATAATAAATATTGAAGACAGAGACAATAGTAGAGGTTGTTTTATCCTAAATTGGGTTTCCACCTTAAATCCTGGTGTTCATGTGTGTTGCTCATGTGTGATGATTTATTCTGTTCTTACTGCACATGCTTACTACTTACTAAACATTTGATGAATGAATGATGCACTGATCTAAGTAAAGAATTATATGCATAATAAGATCTGTGGTAATAAGCAAGTTTTCTTAAGGATATATGCATGTATATGCGAGGTGGGTTCATTAAATTCGTGTATGGAATTTAGTAAGGAAAAAGTAAAAGTTTTGAGTAAGCTCAAAATAATGCTTCACCCCTCCCCCCTCTCAGTATTTTTCCCAATAATTGGAATCAGAGAAGGTCCTTCTATAGGAGCTTGATCGCTTAAAGGAGATCAGTCATAATGGGAAGGAAGCAAAATAAGAAGGCTACTCAAAGAAAGAATATATCTCAAAAAACATGTACAATAGAAAATGAAGAAGGTGAAACAGGTATTGATTGTTTTTCTTGTGATTCAATTTTTTTGCATGCAATGGTGAAGATAGTGAAAAAAAAAGTGAAAGTAATGTTATGGATCTAGAAGCAGTAATTTCAAATCTCAAGATTAAAGTTGAAGATCAACAAAGATTATTTAATGAGAGGGAATCTATCTACAAATATATGATCTCTAGAATGAATGGACAGATAAACAAGTATCAAAGGCTATAGGATGAAGTAGCCAATCACAGTGAATGACTTGAAGTAGAAATCATCTCTGTCAAAGCAGATCTCGAAACATCAAATAAGAAGAATGAAGAACTTCTACAATCATTTGAAGAACAAGAAAATGGGTTGAAAGAAGAGATTCTAAAATTGAATAAACAAGTATAAGAAGGAAGAAAGGTTGAAGAAAGTATGAAGAAGCAATGCCAAATATTGGAAGTTGAGGTAAACATTTTAAAAGGTAAATTAGAGGAAAAAGATAAACACTTGAGGTTTCAAGATAGTACTAAGATTCTGGATAATATTCTTAGTAGTCAAACGTCTCCCTCTATTAAATTTGGTCTTTGTTTTCATGAAACTGTGAAAGGAGAATCTAGTTCACAAGTCAAAGCTAAAGATTCAAAGGATACCAATGAAAAACCTGAAGTGTTAAAGAGACAAAAAGGAACCAACAATTATGAATTCTCAAAGGAAATCATTTGCTCCTAAATATAGAAGTATCAATCGATTCTCTCCTTTCATCAGTAATGTTGAATGCTTTATATGTCATAATTATGGACATGTTGCAGTGAAGTGCAGAAGCGAATTGTTTCGATCAAAGACAGATAGACACTAAAGAGAAAGAGCATCAACTCCCAGGTACTCAGGTTTCTTTAAGGGGTATTGTTTTTCATGCAGCAATTTCGGTCATAAAGTAGTTGATTGCAATAGAAGAAAGATTAGAAAAGCATATTATGATCCCTATGCTCCCTTTTCTGGTCACATAATATGTTATGCTTGTAACAAGTATGGGAATGTAGAAAAAGAATGCAGATTAATCATGATGAACAGATATGAGAAATTGGAGAATTTCCAGCCAAGCTGGAAAAAGAAGAAGGCCCAGTAAAAAACGTAGGGAACGTTGACCCTACTGCAGTCATCCGCTTCTAAATTTTACTTCTCATAATGACTTTAGGAGTGATGTGAGATACAATATAGGGATCAGTAGTGTATCATCACAGGGGGAGCAATATATGGTGATTCCCATGGTTGGTTTGGTATTTCTGGTTGTGTTTATTTCTAACAGTGCATCTTATGTGACAAGAGAAGATAGGTACAGGTGGTATAAGTTCAGGGGGAGATGGAGTTGTGAATTTTTCTGTATTTCACTTTCTATACGCGGGTTTCGTGAACTAAATCCACTTATACATGTGAGTTACAATGGTGACAGTTGCGTATGTTTTTCTCTGATAAGAAAAACAGTGAGGAAGACTCAAAAAAAAATTCTGATATGTTGCTGATAGTAATAAATTCTTGATCTGATGTTGATATCTGTTGATATGATTTTAAGTTTTTATTATCCACTTGATAAAGATGCTTTGATCAATTGGTTGGTGAAGATGTTCAAAATGCTCAGGCTTAGGGGGAGAATTTAGCCTCGCTGTGAATAATGCATTGTTGGCATTATGATGGTTGTGAAATATGATCTCTCTCTTAAGGTCTTCCGGTCTTAAAGTTCATATCTGTAATTTGATGAATCAAATCAAATGTTCACCTCCCATATCCATTATGTGTAATAATACAAGTGCCATCAGTATTTCAAAGAATCATGTTATGCATTCCAAGACCAAGCACATTCCTATCAAGTATCAATTCTTACGTGAACAAGTACTTGAACAAAAGGTGAGATTGGAGTATGTTCCCTCCGAAGAATAAGTTGCTGATATATTTACTAAACCTCTTCCTAGGGAAGCATTTGAATATCTCAGACAAAATTTGTGAGTTGTCTCTGTCGTTCAGAAGATTAGATCTGCTTAAATTTAGAATATTAAATCAAATACATGGATTTCATAAAGGACAGTTGCGTATATGCGCGAGTTTATATAAATAAAACCACGTGTCGGTTTTTGCTGGAAAATTTTCATTAGGGGAATTTTGTGGTCTAAAACGGGCCGCCTAAGGAAAATGTACAATCAAAATTCACTTTATGAGAACCAATCACATTTTATGGGATGACATCATCCCTAATGGTCGAGGTGGCATTGCTTGAGTTAAAGGTATTTACTTGTCACATTCTCAATGGTGGATAAAAACTCATGGTTAACCATGGTAGTGTTCTAAGTAATTTTAAAGTCAAAGTAAAGTACTCATAATAAATGTCATTTCACACTTTTTGAATAAAAATATATTATTGTCATTTCATATTTCTTGAAAGAAACAATGCATATCCCTATACATTTATTATATTATATTATATTATATTATATTATTTTTATATAGTATATTAATTACATTTTAATATACAATTTTAATAATATAAATTTTAATTAATAGCATATAATATAATTAAGAATTTATAAATTTATATTCATATTTTATTTTAAGTTATTTAAGTACAAAGGACAAATGTATTAGTTGTTTAATGATAATGATTTTTTTCTTGAATAACTCATTTTTATTTATAGTCACATCAATACAATTTTTTTATTAATTTTATTTTGGTACAACTTTTGAATTGAATTTCACTATGGTTGCATGATTGTGGTGCAAAAAGTTAATTTCAAGTTCATAAATATTATTTTATTGGTTTAACTATTATTTTATTATTTCCTTAGGAGGCCCATTTTAGACCTCAAAATTCCCCTAATGTCTAGGTCAGCATTTTCAGAACAGTTGCGGTGTTGTTTGGTATCTCTAGTGATGTTCCAGTTCCCACATTTCTATTTCATTATCTAATATGTTTTTGATGAAGATGCCCTTATGATTTGCTGTTGAAAGTGTTCAAGGTGCGCAAGCTAAGGGGGAGCACTTGTCCTGTGGGAAAGGATTCTTTTTTGGCATTCTGATTGGTTGTTGTGTTATGATCTCATGTTTGAGATTCCTTGGTTCTGGATATAAAAAGTCATATCTGATATTTGATGAAAAGGTCATGTTGAAGACCTATGATGTATAATTGTTATATTCAGTCACGTAAGGACTTGGTCAAATTTGTAAACCCACTTGGTTGGGTAGTTGAGTTGAAATTTGTAAACCCACTTGGTTCAGTAGTTCAATCAAAAATGTAATTCCACTTGGTTGTATCACTGATGTAAGTATGAGTACTTGGTGATAGGAATCGTCATACTTGGTTGAGTTATAGAGTTATGTATTTCATTGATAAATCTGTCTAAAGATTGAGCATGAACTAACGGGGGGCATGGTAAATTAAGTGCACATCAAATCTATAGAGCTCATCTTTCTACAAGGGAAGAGAAACTTGTTTTGGTTTTGATCCACCCTTTTCCCTTGATGTCAAAGGGTGAGAGTATCATGGTGTTTGAATAATGGTTATGTAAAATGTATCTATCTGTTGGGTGATCAAACACCATCATGGTTGCCATCATGTCCAAAGGGGGAGATTGTTGGCAATATAATGCAATATGGTGTCCTTGATGGCAACCTACTTGATGAAGTTGTTCTTGACGGAAACCTACTTGATAAGTTGCCTTCTGATAGAAACCTATGTGTTAAATATGTAAGAATGATGTATATACAGATCAGTTCAAATGTGACAAAGAAAAGAATTACAGTAAGTGCTAAAGAAATGATAAATATAATATGTCACAATGTATACGCTACTTTTGTGAAGGAAACCCGCATATGGGTGTAAATTTCCTTTTGATAGCAACCTATTTGTTAAATATGTAAGAATGATGTATGTACATATCAGTTCAGATGTGACAGAGAAAATAATTCCAGTAAGTGCTAGAGAAATGATAAATATAATATGTCACAATGTATACGCTACTTTTGTGAAGGCAAACTACGTATGGATGCAATGTATACGCTACTTTTGTGGAGGAAACCTGCGTATACATTCAGGGTTAGCATATACACAGTTTTTATAAAGAGAAGTTGTGTATACATGCGGAAACGAATGCTCCAAGTCGTGTATGCCTTTTGCGCTCTAAAATTATGATACCAAGGGGCATTACCATGGTATTAGCCCACAGTATTTAGCGTTGCATTGTCTATTTGATTCCTTCTAAGAATACCATCGGAAGTTGAGTGGTTTGGATCATGGTATTGATAAATGCTAAAACTATATAAGGAGAAGAAGATCATAGTGAAAGAATGTGCATCTATATGGGTATTGAATGAATACTTCACTCTGAAGTATATCTACATGGAATGGGTTTCAATTTATTGATAGATCTGAATTAATAATGCACCTATGAATAAAATGATGGATCAGGATCTCTAGACTTGAAATGACTATATATCTTCTAGATCTGTTTATGGAATTTTTAGATCTGAGATGTGGCGAATTTTTTCTGAAGTGAAGGGTAGGATCTGAGCTGTTTATCTATTCTGAAGAGTTGCACAGCCCTGCAATTTTAGTAGATCTATACGTAGGTTCATCGTAGTGAAAGCGTGTATATACACGGGTTAGTTTCAGCAAAATTGCGTATGGGATCTAATGTTAGTCCTAAAATAGTTGCATATATATATGCAAGAGAACCTATGCAACAAAGGTAGGGGAAAATCTGTCCACCTACATTCACACCCTACTCTATGCCTTGATGCCTCTTTGCAAGGAGGAATTTTAGCAAGAAGACCTCATGATTGGAGGGAAACTAAAGTGTTCTCTCAACTATATGCAGCTGCAACATATTTTTTTAAAGAGGGAAACTTGGAAGGAGCCACTACAATGCTAAAAACCATTGATGGAAGGCTAGGCAAATTTCTAAAGTTGGCCTTGTTTTCTTCCATTCATCTATTTGCATTGGAGGGGATAGATTCAGAAATTTGTGTTGATATGAGCATAGTATCAAGAGGCTATTCCATAGCTTTGGGACATCAAAGGATACTCCAATATATAATAAATATTTTTGAACATAAAAAAAAAAAAAAAAAAATTCATTTTTTCATGCAGGAGCAAAGAGGTGGAAGTTTTTGAGAAACAAAACCTTTCAAGGGAAGGGTGATTTTCCGAAACTCAAATCTTGTCTTGAGCAAGATTAGCTACAAGAGGGTCATCAAAAGAAGGTTGGGAATACTCCAACATGTGACTTTGACATCAATCATGTCAAGGTGGAGAGCCATCATATGACAAATGCATCATTTCATATTTCTACAATGTTGTCAATGTTGGGAAGCCTAGACCCTTATTGGGAGTCCCAAATCTTGATGGAATATTCTAAGGACCTATTGACATGTAAGGTTCTTGATGGTCAAGCAATGGATGAAGAGTATGAGGTGGTTAATGGAATCATTTATGTTCATAATAATATTTACTTAACCAATGATTCCAAGCTCAAGGATAAACTACTTGATACAACTTATGAGGTCTTGCTTTCAAATCCCACTATTTTCATTAAAACATGTCATACTATATTAGATGGATTCATGTGGGAAAATTTCAGAGAGGAGATGCACTCTCATATGAGTAAGTGCATGAATCATTTGCTGGTTGAGGAGGAACATAGCTCTTGGGAAGAGTTATCATTATCACCTCCTTATTCATTGAGTGTGGGAGGGAGCTCATCCATGAGCTACCTTGCTGATTTTAAACAAGTGTATGACAAACATTGTATTGCTGAATCTCATCATGTATCTATTATATAATTGTATTCTCTAAACACTCATGTGCAAGTCTTGGCTCCAAGAGGGGGCACTTTTGTTGATGGGCTTCATGAGCCACTTTGGGCCATGAACAATGGTGATGTTGGCCATTCTTTGGGAGATCTTGGAGAGATGATGTACTCTTCATGGTGATGTTCCTTAACACCAACCATCATACACCTTCTCCAAGCATGCAAGAAGGATGGGGCAGCAAGCAAGTGCTGGGGAGAATGCTTGTCATATCATATCCTATGGCAGTTAGGAAGAAAACTGCACTGGGTGCACATGAGGGACCATTTTCCTTCTCCCTTATTGTATATGGCAGCTAGCATGATCTTACTTATGCTCCCATATGCTGAAGATGTTCGTATCTTTGTTGGAGGCATGGTTAGGAGAGAGGAACACTTGTTGGATGTGCCTTTGGGGGAAGAGAGTCCCTACTTTTTCTACACTACATGTTCCAAAGGGAGCATGAGAAACTATATGGCCACCATTGCATATTACTTGTTTCGGTATGATGTGGACCATATGTTTTGTTGGAGCACTTGGGGCATGCCGCTCATGAGAAATTGGGAGGAGATTTTCTATGAATTACCAAGATGGAGGGTGATTCATTTTATTTGGATGATAGCATGGAGGAGGAAGACCTCCATTGATGATGAGATTCCCTATCATTGTCAACACTTCTATCTTGAGAAGGCGATGGATTAGCAAGAAGGTTTTCATAACAACCTTCCATTTTTTCATGATGAGAGCCATTGGGTTTATTCACCAAAGGCCAACTTGCACACTTTGGAGGAGCCATTGTGAGATGGAATTTTTGCAGGAATTCTAAAGCAATGGAGGAGACTATGGGATGAGAGGGCCACAAGAGGAGGAGGGGAGATTTTGCAGTACCCTTGCAGTTGCTTGAGGACAAGCAACATTTGGGAGGGGGAAACTATAGTATTCCTAATTTAGCTTCAGCTAATAGGAATATTAATTTTTCTTTCAAAATATAGATACATGAATAATTGAGCAAGGAGGCTCCTAATTTGCTCAAGTATGAATAAAAATCCCTCCTAATGTGAAAGGGGATCATGTAATAACTAGTTCAAGCATCCACATGTGTGAACAAGGTCAAAAATATGTGGACATGGTGAAGTTTCACCAAGTCAAAAAAATTGTCTAGATGCATTGAACCATCTTGTTGGACAACACAGATTTTTTGGAGGAGCCTTTGCATGGAAGCAACCTCATAGTGGGTGGGACCCTTCGTGAGGAAGCTCATCAAGTATATAATGAAGGAGATGGCAAGCATATGGAAATATTGGAGATTATATTGTCATGAGGTCTACTTAGACTTCCTACATACTTAGATTTTTAGCTAAGTTGTTGCATTGTTTAGTGCAAGGGTTTACCTGGGTGGGGATTCCCTACACCTCCTTAGAGATCTTCTTCAAGAAATCTAAGAGGAGGGATCTGATCTAAATTTTCCACTACCAGGTATTGGGCCAAGCATCTACCTTCAGCAAAAATGTATTCCCTTCAGAAAACTACGTTATTTCTTAAGGTGTGCAGTGGAAGGGGTTGAAACCCCATTTTGAGGAGCTAGTTTCCCAAGAGGAGGATCAGCCTTTCTTTGGGAAAGATAGAGGGAGCATCTACAACCATTTCTTTGAATTTTCAGCCATATATTTCAGATCTTCAGCCATACAGTTTTATTCATCCACATATTTTGTAGCAGCTTCTCTTGTATATCTTTTCTGTCAAGAAATCCTTGCTGGGTCTTCTTGGATTTCTGTAAAAGAGATTAGATCTCTGATTCTGTACATCATTGAGTATTCTAATAACATTATCAGTAATATTACTCTATTTTTCTGAGTTTACCTCTCTCTAGCTGCGTAGTCACTGGTGCAACTTCTCCGGCATTTTGTAATCTTGGGGTTTTGCCCATTTTCAGTAGTTGTGAGCATGGGAGGCCTGTTTAACTTGGATAATTTCATTTTTTTTTAAACTCTTCTTCATGCATGTCCTATATTTCCTATTCTAAGGGACAAAACCATTATTTTCCACTATTTTAGCTCAATACTCAGAAAATAGCATTTTTAAGGAAAAAATAATTGCTTTTCCCCACTCGGTGAACTGTATAAATGCATAGTTTGTTGTTTTGAATGTTATTTTGATGGATATGTGTTAAAAAACATTATATGAGTTGATTAATTTTTTTTATCCAACTTTGTAATACCTTAAGGTATTCTTATTGTTGTAGAAAATCCTGGTTTTGGGATATTACATCCTGGTGTTCATGTGTGTTGGTTATGTGTGATGATTTATTATATTCTTACTACAAATTCTTACTGCTTACTAAACATATAATGAAAGAATGATGCACTGATATAAGTAAATAATTATATGCATAATAAGATCTTTGGTAATACACAAGTTTTCTTAAGGATATCTACATGTATACGCTAGTTGGGTTCATTAAAGTCGCGTATGGAATTTATTAAGGAAAAAATAAAATTTTTGAGTAAGCTAAAAATGTTGATTCACCCCCCCCCCCCCCCCCCCTCTCAGTATTTTTCCCAACACTTTTATGCCTCTTGAAGTTCTATGGGGGTTGGTACTTGTTTGATGTATGCTAGAATTGAAAGTTCCTTCTTATATAGGTCACACGCGTCTTCTCAGATGAAGTGACCTCTTGAATTTTTCCCTCCTATGGGCCTATTTCATCTTTCTTATTGGGTGACTCTTCAATTGTTATTGGGCTCGTATTTGGAGTTTTGGTTCTCCCTTGTTTCACCCTAGTGCTCTTCTTGGTACCAAACTACACGGGGGTATATCATGTTCCATTTTCCTTCATAGGGGTAGCCACCTCCGTTTCTGGGATACCTGGTTATAGGCTGGTTTGTTGAGGATATTTTTCAATACTCAGCATGGGGTCTAGTATCTCCTCTTTTCCTTTCTTTCCTTCCTTCTATTTTTATTTCTCTTCCTCCTCCATTTCATCTTCTTCTCATTTTTAATTTTTCTTTTCTCCCTCCTCTTTTCCTTCATATTTTCCTACGTTTTCTGTGTGTTCTGCTTATTTTCCATTTCCTATTCTTCTTCTTCCTCCTTTGTCCCTTCAGTATATTTCTCTTCTTATTTCATATCCCTTCCTCCAAGGCTAGAGGCATGGGTTTTTCCAGGAGTGACATATTGTGTCCCAATGAATGCTTCTTTTTCCATGTCTATGAAGGTGGGCCAAGGTACAGGGATGTTTATTCTATTGAGAGCATCTCCCACTATAATTTTGATAATGTCATGGTGAGATAAGTGTTGATACTTTCTCTCGCTGAATCTTTGGCTCATGTCTCTGACTGACTGTATGGGGAAGTATGGAATGTTTACTCTCTAATCTAGTGGAAAATATCCTTTCATTCTAAGATCATGTAATAATATTAAGTGGTATCTATAAACCAAACTTAGTCTTCCCTCACAAGAAATATATTTCATGATGTGATATGCTACCTCATCCCATGGGTAAGGGAGACTTTACTTTATTACCCCATTCTTATCCTCAATATATTATTCATTAGGCAAGAGGAAAATCATCTTAGAGGCAGTGTAGAGAATCTGTCCTCTTCCTTCCACTTAAATCCGAGAGGGAAGGTTGTAACTCTGCTAATGAGATCACGGGTTGTGGTAATCACTAGCCCTCTA
Source organism: Pinus albicaulis (assembly GCA_034641835.2). Lineage (NCBI taxonomy): Eukaryota > Viridiplantae > Streptophyta > Pinopsida > Pinales > Pinaceae > Pinus > Pinus albicaulis. Next base: position 966,447,333 of record CM076575.1, read on the forward strand.
ACCACTATGGTGGTCCTATAATATTCTTGGGAGTGCAAGGATACTACAAATTTTAGAGAAAATTCATCATTAAATCCTTTGAGGAGCTCAAATAACCCCATCGAGTTGTGATTTCTAAAGATGTAAACCATATGAGGGTGTAGTATAATTCTTTAAATTGTTGTGGGATCCCTTTTGTTAAAGCCTCCCCCCATCTTGTGACTGTGTTAGAGAGATGGTTTTTTGGCTTGTGTTTCAAAAAACTGGTGATATGAGACACAAAAGTATTCAACTTAACACAAACTCAGATTTTATTACTCCTACTTCTTTGAAAAAACTCTTAAATTTCCGAATTATGGATTTGACAGTGTATAATTTTTCTTGAAAAATTATGCAACTTGGTGGGGGTGATATGCACTTAAATTTGCACTCTCATGTTTTCTTTCTTGGAATATGGTGGATTTGGGTGTAAATGCACTCTTATGTTGCCTTTAATGGTAGTTTCTATCACTGTGAAACCTTGCTGTGAACTTCCTGTAGCACCAGCAGATTTCTTGTGGCACGGGCTTGCATGAAAAACTCGACCTTGGTTTGAAATTCCTCGATGAATCCTATCTCTTTTCTACTCTAAATGGTCTTGAAATGCACAATGGAATTAGGGAGAATGAGCCAGAATACACCTTTTATTCCAAATTGAACTGACTTGGAGTATAAGGGTGATTTAGATTTGGCATGGGGTTTTTCTCATTTGGACCGTTGGTCACACTCGACCCTATCATTCCCATATGCCTCAGAATCATCTCCAAATCCTTGTTATCTCTCACTTAACTGATGTTACAACCCATGTGTAATGCAAAACTCCACCTCCTCTTTAATTTAAATTTACAAGGGTGGCCAAGTTAACTGGGCACCTTTTTTCCTTTTAAACTCTCTATTCTCAACATTAATTCATTTTGGGTAAATGAATTCCCATATTGTAAATGCACTCTTATGTTGCCTTTAATGGTAGTTTCTATCACTGTGAAACCTTCCTGTGAACTTCCTGTAGCACCAACAGATTTCTTGTGGCACGGGCTTGCATGCAAAACTCGACCTTGGTTTGAAATTCCTTGATGAATCCTATCTCTTTTCTACTCTAAATGGTCTTGAAATGCACAATGGAATGAGGGAGAATGAGCCAGAATACACCTTCTATTCCAAATTGAACTAACTTGGAGTATAAGGGTGATTTAGATTTGGCATGGGGTTTTACTCATTTGGACCGCTGGTCACACTCGACCCTATCATTCCCATATGCCTCGGAATCTTCTCCAAATCCTTGTTATCTCTCACTTAACTGATGTTACAACCCATGTGTAATGAAAAACTCCACCTCCTCTTTACTTTAACTTTACAAGGGTGGCCAAGTTAACTGGGCACCTTTTTTCCTTTTAAACTCTCTATTCTCAACATTAATTCATTTTATCCAAATGATGCATAGCGAGACGATGAGGGAGCCATACCTGAGCCTACCTACTACTAAGGAGTGGCATGATATTTTTATGCAGGGAGTTGGAGCATGGCTATGGGCATCAATGATTTTTCCTTTGCTGTGTTTTTTTCATTCATATTTTTTATTTTATGCATGAGGAGCTTATTTTTGAGTGATTTTCTTATTACATTTATTTTCTTATTCTTTTTCCAGGTGTTGCGTGGATATCCTTAGGTGTTTTTGCTAGTGTGGCTTTCCTTATATATTCCTATGGTGATCATCTGGAGCCATCTCCATCAACTACCTATTGCCTTTTTAACTTGATATTGCATGTACAGGATTGGTACAAGAAGTGCTCATCTTCCTGTAATAGTCCCCTTTCTACAGTTTTGGAGATCCACTTAGTTGAGAAATGACGAGAAATAGTGTAAGGATTATAGTTATGGAGTTAGGAAGTGAATGGAGTTGTGAAGTGGAGGAGGATATGATAGGAGAGGTCCCGTGTGAATTTAGCTAAACTAGCTCACAATGGCGACATATACTATCTAATGATTGAATAATTATGCATGGAGTGGAGTGATGGTTAGGAATGGTAGGTATAGGAAAAAAATGTTTTTTCATGTCTTATTGGTGGTTAGGAATACTTTGGCGAGATTTTTCCTTCTTAGATGACTTTCTTGTAGCATTACAGGGTTTTCTATAGCAGCCTATTACATTGTGTAAGACTATAGAGAGTAAGAGAAACCAAGAGTTTTTTCTCACCTGGAGGGATAAAAGGATGGATGGATGCATAATTTGATTTTTCATCGAGTGGATAGGTAGAGGAGAGAGAAGGAGAGAAAGGATGTTTCTCCCTTTTGTCCAAAGATTCCTTGATAAAAAAGTTATGAAATATAAACATGTTAGTGCATAGGTGTTGTTCCATCCATTTTACTTTTTCCTCTTTTTTGTCTCTTTTTCTTTAAGACAGTTTAGCTGCCTCAGCAAATTTTTTCAACCCACAAGCCTTCCTTGGCTACCTCAAAGAGGCTTTCACCCAAGGATATTTTATTTCTCTATATTTTTCTCCACAATCGCCTCATTGAGGTATTCAACCCAGGAGTTCACCTTGGATGCCTTAGAGACGTTTTCACCCAGGCCTCTATTTTTTTTCTTCCGCTAGGAAGGTGAGGGGCTGGGAACCATGGAGCTTCCAATAAAATTTACCTCCCTATTTATTGAATTGACAAACTTAGCCTTAGACAAGGGCTTCTTGTACATTTTTAGCCTCTAACCATTGACAAGCAGAGGGATACCTTCCTCATCTACCTTTCTTATCTAAAAAACCATATTGTTATGGAATTATTCCACTTGATAAGGTCCTAGACACCTGGTCATTTGTTTTCCCTTGAAATCCTTGAATCAAGAGTCATAGGTAAGTGCCCAATATACTTCTTGAAATGTATTTTCCTTGATGTGCTTGTCATTCCAATCTTTCCTTTGTAGCTGGACTACCTCTCTGTGAAGGATGGCTTGCATTCTAAATTCACCCAAACCATTTAGCTGCAACAACCTTTCTTATTGTGCCTTCGTGATGTCGAAGTCCAATTGAGTTTCCATTCTCAGGGTTTTCTACTCAAACTCAATGGAAAGAAAAGCTTCCTTCGAATAAAATAGATCATATGGAGTAAAACATGTGATTGTCTGCCAAATAGTATTGTGAGCGCATGTGGCTTCCACCAATATATCTGCTCAATATTTTCTGTTGTTGCTCACAAACTTGGTGAGGAAGTTCTCCAAGGCTCTATTTTCCACTTCCACCTGGCCATTTTCTTGAGGATGATAGGTATTGGAAGTATTGTGCTTTATCTTGTGTCGCCTCAGAAGGTTTTCAATGAGATGAGATGTAAATTGAGCCCCATGATCAGTGACTACCTCTCTGGGGTACCCAAACCTATAGAACACATTCTCTCTGAGAAAATCAACTACCTTCCCTTTTCTTTCTACCTTCACATCCCTTGCTTCATCCCACTTGGTTAAGTAATCAGTGCAGACTATGATATACATCTTATGCCCAGATGGTGGATCTGTGGGTCCAATGAAGTACATGACCCACTTGTCAAATGGCTCTAAAGCCACCTGAGGGTGCAAGTTAATTTCATCCCTATGTGTAGGTCTCTCCATATTTTCGCACTGATCACCTCTACTAGTGTATATCTTGGAATATTGGTGGAAGGTAGGCCAATTGTAGCCTGCTTGAAAAGCTTTTAAGGTTGTACTTTTAGAAGAAAAGTGCCCCCCACAGGGACCATCATGACATGCTGAGAGGATGTTGAAGATATCCTCTTCCCTCACACACCTTATAATAATTTTATTGGGACCTGATTGAAGAGATTGCCACCAATCCAAGTGAAAGGGGTGTTTTTCCTAATAATCTTGCTCTTTTATTTGGAGGAAACCTCCTAGAAACCAAGTAGTTAGCTATGTCATCAAACCAAGGAGAGAGTGTTGAGATAGCAAATATATTTTCATCTGAAGCCTTATCATCCACCATTCCATCCTCATCTACATTTAAATTTAATATAGATAAGAAAACTGCAGCAACATTTTCCTTCCCTGGTTTATCAACAACTGTTAAATCAAATTGTTGTAATAAAAACAACCATCTAATAATTATATCATTAACATTTGGTTTATTCATTAGGTACTTGATGGATGCATGGTAATTATTTACAAAGGTATGATAGCCAATAATATAGTGCCTAATTTTTTTTAAGGAATGGACAATGGATAAGAGCTCCTTTTCTGTGATAGTGTAGTTAAGTTCAAATTTTAATAGATTCTTGTGAATGAAATAGATGGCATAGGGTAATTTTCCTTCTAATTGCCCCAAGGCTTCCCCCACAAGTTTATCCAATGTATCTATGTGGATGTGGAAGGTAGAGCCCAATTGGGACCTTGAAGAATGGGGGCAATGGTTAGTTGTTCCTTGATGAGATCAAAAGCTTCCTCATAGAGAATAAACCAAAAGAGCCCATAATATTTGGCCAAAAATCCGAATAATGGTGAAGCCACATTGCTAAATTCCTTAATGAACCCCCTATAGTAGCCAACCAGCCCTAGGAAACTTCTTACATCTCTCTGCCTTTCAGGAATAGCCACCCTTTTTATGATGGTTATTTTGTTTGGGTCTACTTGTATTCCTACTTGTGATATTGAGTGACCTAGGAATATCCCTACCCTTTTTAGGAATTCACACTTTTACGGACATAGGGAGAGATGTGTTTTAATGAAATTTCTTAATATTTTTCCTAGATTGGAGAGATAATCCTCGAAATCAAACCCATAAGGTGTGAAATCTTCCATGTAGATTTCTACAAAGTCATGGACTATTTTAGAAAAAATGCTCAAGATTGATCTCTAGAAAGTAGCAAGGGCATTGCACAACCAAAAGGGAAGGACACTATAAGAAAAATTGCCCTAAGGACATGTGAAATCAGTATTTTCCTGGTCCATAGGGCTAATTTGGATCTAGTTATACCCACTAAACCCATGTAAGAAAGATAAAACCTTCTTCCTTGCAAGACCATATAGGACTTGATCTATGAAGGGATAGGGGGAATGGTCCTTCTTAGTGGCTTTTTTTAATTATTGGTAGTAAAATAAAATTATCCACTTTCCATTTTTATTTGAGAGTATAACAAGATGAGACACCCACTCATTGTCTTATATGGGGTACATGAAACCTGCATCCAACAACTTTTGCAGTTCATCCCTCACTATGTCTTTTAGAGATGGGTTCATCCCGTTTTGGGTTTGGCACACAAGCTTGCATATATATTTAATATAAATATGATGTTTGCAAACTAAGGGATGCACCCCTTTCATGTCTTTGTAGTCCCAAGAAAATTCATCTACGTTTTCCTTCAAGAGCTGGCATCGTTTCTCTTCTTTATTTGGCTGAGAGGGATGAGTTAGCCTTTAGATATTTTGATGGGCCAAATTCCATGGCCTTGGATGCTTCATAGGTTGAATCAACTAAGTGCAACTCAATCCAAGGGTGGCTTTCACATTATATGACTAGTTCATTAAGTGTAATGGAATTGGGGGGATGGTTTTGAATGACGTGGTTGATGAGATCATACTCATCAGGTTGCCCCCCTCTAAGAATAATAAATATAGTACAAATGGGCTAGGATGTGGTACTACACACTTCATATTATTCTTCTTCATCCTCCAACCACAAAGGTAGGTCATGGTAAATGGAAGGCTGGGTAGCAGGATATAATACCAACTATTTAAACAAGGGCCGATCCTTTATACTCTTGGTTCGAGCCCTACAACTGATATAACATCGATAGTGGATAACATAGGTCTTACTATAATGAGAGGATATCCATTAAACTTGGTTTTTGGCTGGAGGACAAGGAAATATGTAGGGTACTCCCAAGAGTTGATTCAGACCATAACATCCTCAACAATTCCTTCCAGAGCTACTGTGGACCTGTGTGCAAGTTTTAGAACAATGGTGTTCTTTCTCAAAGCTCCTTGGAGGTTGAGTTTAAGAATAGTTCACTTGGTCATCACATTTATGGAAGCCCCTAGATCAATTAAATTATGAGAGACTATGAAACCATCGTTGTGTACATATACTACTGGACTTCTAGGGTGCGGCTACCTTGGGAATATCACCCTTCCCAAGATTAAGTCAAACAGTTGTCCTACAAAATTGATGGTGGGGGTGTCTTTATTATTTCTCACAGGTTTCTTAAAACATTTTTCTTTGATGAGCCCATTGTAAGTAAGAACATACTTAATGGCCTAGAGAAGGGGTATTTTCACACAATTTTTTTTTAGTTCTCCTAGAAGTTCAATCTCCTCTTGGGTGTGTTGGCTAGAGTGGATCAGGTGCTTAAGGAAAGGAGGATGATTGATCTAAGTATTTCTCTCTTCCATTTCCTCCTCAACCTCTGCAAGTGGAGATGGAGGATGATTTTCTAGGAGTACTCTTCCAGGCCTGAGTTTGATCTCATCTATCTCCATAACATAAGTTGGATAAGATGTTTCCCTGTTGTAAACTTGATGTGTCTGCTTGTTGTTCGGGTTCAGATTGGGCTGGGCAGGCATCTGAGGCAACTTAGGTGGAGCATAGTGGGTGAGTTGAGGTTGAGGTTGGAGTGTAGGTATTAAAGCAGACGGTTGATTGTGTTGGCGTCTCCACCCTTGTGATGGATTTCTCCACTAAGGTGGATGAGGATCATATTGCTAGAATGGTTGGTTGATAGGCTAAGGGTGATATGAAAGGGTGTAATACCAAGTATCAGGTGTAGGTGATGATCGATGAGTGGATGTGTACCAATACTGTATAGGTTGATTTTGGTTTGTATAATAGTAAGAGTAAGGTGCACCTTGCATGCCCTGCAGGTATGATACAGGCCATTGAGGCCTCCTCTAATTTATGAAACATAGTTTCTTGGGTCCTCCTTCCCCACCTTTATATACAAATTTGAGCATAGGTAAGGAGGGAAAATTATCTATGGCATGACTCTCTTCACACACTAGTAAAACCTCTATGACATTTAGTGGACAATCATTTCGAGGTTGTTTTCTAGTACATCTAGGGCAGAAGGTAGCCAATTCCATCTTTTCTTCCTCTTGATCTGCATTGTGTCCATTTGTAAAGAAAATGTGTGAAATATATCACTTTTGAATTCCTCCAACATATTTCCAATCTCATGCTTGATGGAGGTGGAAGAGGAAGGGGCGTTCGTCATTCTTTGGCTCTAACTTTTTTCCTAGCTTCCTTAGAGTATTTTCTAAAGAAAATTTTGATTTCTTCGTAAGGTAGCTAGTAGATATATCCTCCAGGAAACATATTAACGGTTTATATCACCTCTTCCATGATCCCTCAGAGAAGTACCAATTTAAGAGACCAAGGATCAATGGTGCAGTTGGCTCTTTTATAGTTCAGCTACAATCTTTCTTCATAATCCTTATGGGATTGATAAGGTCCCAGAGTCATCCTAAATATATCCTCTTTCATTTATTTGGATATACAGTAGTATATGTATATTTTTTTGAAGGTCTCTTACATCTGTGCCCAGGTAGTGATGTATTTCCCAAGAAATCCCATGAATAAGTGCAAGGCTCCATCCTTCAGGGTGGATGGGAATAGTTTTAGCTTCTTGTTGTGTGAGACATAGTCATAGGTCTTGCATATAACAACAGATGTGAACATGAAGGGGCCAGGATCTTGAGAAGTAAGGCCATTGAAACGTTGAAGGCCAGAGGAACTGATTTTTTTCATTTAGTTTCTCCATTTGTTTCCCTAATTGGAAAGACTCCTTGGGTCCTAGTTTCAGCCATGACTTGAATTAGTGAAGCAGGTTCCTTAGGTGAACCAAGCTCCTCTTCTTCTCTAATATGTTCTTCAAAGTTGTCAAGTGACTCACCTATGGTGTGTTGAACCTAATAGTCACTAAAGAAGAGTGAAGGGTGGTTGTGTGGGGATGTGGGGGTTTTTGGTAAAAACAATCCTTGGTTATCCCCACTCCTACGAGGCATGAAAGTAAAAATATTTTTGTATTTTTCAACATTTTGGAACTGAATGTAAAAGAAAAACATAAAAGGATTCTAAAGCATAATAAAAACATTTACTTACACACCTCCCTTACAATGACATCAAAAAGAGGTGAGCCCTATTATTGTACCAAGGGTGCTACAACTCCCAGAGGCTACTAAACTTTACATTATCAACTTGGGGTTCATACACACTTGGATTTGATAGTGCTATATGGAAAAGAGATGAATTCTACTCATGCCATCGTCTTATCAATCCTACAATGAGGAGATACTACTAGGGTTACTTATAGGAAAGGAATTCTGTCACACTTTTGAATGAAAGCTAAGAATGAAAATAACTCATGACCATTACTATATCAACAAGAAAATAAACTATTCTAGATCATAATGATTCATCTAGCTATCTACAAGAAAGATAAATTCACACTTAACCGAATGAAATAAAGGAAGTTAAACTAAGTGGCATTCATGATTTAAACTGATAAATTGAACCTGCAGAAAGGGAAGTTAATCTAGGCACACATGTTGAAACAAATGATTGATTTAACTCTATATATCTCATGCTCAACTGTTATGCTTAACAATGCATCTATCAATGAGCTAACTACACTTTTAAATAATGATGTTTTGTAGAAAAAGAAGGAGGCACTAAGGTGAACTAAGAGGGTCCCTGACTCATGGTTTCATAGCTAAAGGTATCCTAGAGGTTGTACCATGCCTATATGAGGTGAAAGATAGGTTTTGGGCTTAAGGAGTGAGTGGTTGGTGCTTCTACAAGATCGGCTACTACTCCAATATTTCCTATAGTGCTACAGATTGTCCTTAAATGCTACAGGAAAAAGGTTGAGGGTAGTTTGAGGCTATAAATGGTGAGGAAAGGGGTAGGAGAGGTGAAATGCAGGTGGATATAGGTGGATGAATGGTATCCAACCCCTTGTTCAAGATCTGAAGTTCTCTCAAAGCCTCTCTCACACACACAAGGTGGCTCTCATTGTTGTGGAGAATATTTCCAAAAAATAAGGGTTGAAGGTGACTTGGTTGGAATTCAGTTGACGAGGCATGGAGACTAAAGCTAATGGTGCTCTTCCTATACTTCTCTACTCAAACCTACAAGAAAAATACATGCACATGCATTCATAATTGAAAAATGTATCACAAAATGGTGGAAAAGATGAGTTGAATTCAAGAAAAAATACATATGCACTTGAACCATAAAACTAACTCTCCATCTACAACCTGTCCATTATAAACAAAGAAACCTATCTAATGTTTCCAAGAAATCATAAACTGAAAGAAATTTGGTGTTTTTCATTAAGATATACCCTCCTCAAGCTCCAATGGAAGAGGTGAGAGAGGGAGTCTTTAACACACAATTTTGAGATCTTATATGCTACTGCAACATGAAATGTAAAGAAAATAACTATTGCAACATGAAATATAAAGAGAGTAACTAAAAAAACATGAAATGTAAAGAGACTAAGTACAACAACATGAAATGTAAACACAAGTACATAAGAGATACCAAGGCCAATGGATTGGGCCCTAACCCACAAGCTTAGCTCCCTAAAACTAACTCAGTGGAGAAAAAACAAAATACTCATTTTATTCCATAACCATTCTTGTACATAACATATGAAAGTCAGAAATGTCTATTACAAGATATAAGAGTGATCTAGATACATCCAAAAATCAAATCCTAGTGAGCTCTTGCTCAACCCTATTTACCTAAAGGGTAGCTACCATAAGCTCCCTATACGTTATGTGTTTTTTCCCTTTATAACTCGAAAGAAAAGGAGCTTGGCTCCTCTTGAACTTCCAATTTATTGGACGCCTCTGATTTCAAGGTGTTGGAGGAGAATGTCAAGGATATATTGGCTACCTTTAGGAGCTAAGGACATGGTCAACCCTCCTACAATTAATCATTGTTGTCTACTATGAGCCCTGATTGTGCAATCTTCCTAAAAAATGGCATATTCTCTTGATTTTCCTGCATTAAAACCACATTAGGGATTTGAAGCATGAAAAACCTTAATAAACCATCTACACTAAGAAACATATGACAATAATGCAATTAAATGTGAGAAAGAGAGAATAATTAGGCTAAAAATGTAACAATTAACACCTTAAAATGTACCTAGTGGTGGTGCTTATCACTTTTTCCTGACAATGGGTCTTGGTTTAGACTCAAAACATCAAAAATATAAAATGAATAGAATGGAGAAGATTATGAAATCTACAAATATAGGTCAACCCCATAGAAATCTAGAAACTCTTACAGCTCCCTGTACAGAAGGGAAAGCTGGCTTGAGGCACATATGCTTAAGAAAACTAGGGTTAAGCTAGAGAAAATAGTCATTGATACCTAATTCTTACTATTTTTCTTCTTTTTCTCGACCTTTTTCCTGACGATGGGTCATCGTTTAGACTTGAAACATTCATAATCGAAAATTACTAGTGGGGAGAAAATTTTGAAACCTAAAAACATAGATCAACCCCAAAAAAATCTGCAAAATCTTACAATCTCCCTGTATGGAAGGGAAATCTTGCTTGAGGTGTGTATGTTTGAGAAAACACAGGTTAAGCTAGAGAAAATAGTCATCAATCTTTGTTTCTTATTTTGCTGCTTCTTTTTCTCGACCTGTGTCTTGACGACGGGTCTTGGTCTAGAATCAGAATGTTGAAAATATAAAATGACTACTGTGGATAAAATTCTAAAATATCAAAACATAGATCAACCCCACATAAATCTACAAAATCTTATCAGCTCCTTGTACAGAAGGGAAATCTAGACTGAGTTCCGTATGCTTGAGAAAACCAAGGTTAATCTAGAGAAAAGAGTCGTCGATATTTGTTTCTTATTATAATGCTAATTATTCTAGACCTTTTTCCTGGCGATGGGTCCTGGTTTAGACTCCAAACGTCGACAATCTAAAATTACTATTGTGAAGAAAATTCTGAGATCTCAAAACATAGACCAATCCCACTTAAATCTACAAACTCTTATTAACTCTGTGTACAAGAAGGAAACTTGACTTGAGGTGCGTACACTTGAGAAAACCAATGTTAAGCTAGAGCAAAGAACCATTAATATCTATTTGTTATTTTTCTACTTCCTTTTCTCGACCTTTTTCCTGACAATGATTCTTATTTTAGACACAAAACGTCGAAAATCTAAAATTACTACTACCAAAAAAATTCTGAAATCTCAAAACATAGATCAAAGCCACATAAATCTACAAAATCTTATCAGCTCCATGTATGTAATTGAAATGTTGCTTGAGGTGCATATTCTTGAGAAAACCAGGGTTAGGCTAGAGAAAAGAGTCGTTGATTTGAATTTCTTATTATTTTGCTTATTTTTCTCGACCTTTGTCCCAACTATTGGTCTTGGTTTAGACTCAAAACTTCGACAATCTAAAATGACTACTATGGAGAAAATTATGAAATCTCAAAACAAATATCAACCCCACAAAAATATAAAAACACTTATCATCTCCATTTACATAAGGGAAATTTGGCTTCAGATATGTATGCTTGAGAAAACCAAGGTTAAGTTAAAGAAAAGAGTTTTCGATCTCTGTTTCTTATTCTACTACTCATTTTTCTCGACCTTTGTCCTAATGATGGGTCTTGGTTGAGACTTGAAATGTCAACAATATAAAATGACTACTCTGGAGAAAAACCTAAAATCTTAAAACATAGATCAATCCCCTAGAAATCTACAGACTCTTATCATCTCTGTGTAGGGAAGGGAAATTTGGCTTTAGGTGCATATGGTTGAGAGAACCATGGTTAAGCTAGAGAAAATTTCCATTGATCTTCATTTTTTTTTTTGCTGCTTCTTTTTCTGGACCTTTGTCCTAAAAATGGGTCTTGGTTTAGACTCGAAACATCGATAATATAAAATGACTAATCTGGAGGAAATTATGAAATCTAAAAACATAGATCAACCCCACAGAAATCTACAAACTCTTATGAGCTCCCAGTATGGATGGACATCTAGCTTGAGGTGTGTACGCTTGAGAAAACTAGGGTTAAGCTAGAGAAAAGAGTCACCAATCTCAGTCTTTTATTCTGTTGCTTCTTGTTATCAACCTTTGTCCGATGATGGGTATTGGTTTATACTCAAAATGTAGATAATATAAAATGAATACTATGGAGGAAATTAGAAAATCTCAAAACATAGATCAACCCCACAAAAATCTATAAAATACTCATTTTTTACTTTTATCATCTAATTTTTCTCATATATCTTTATGCACATGTCCATAAGCGACACATCCAAACACTCTGATATGAGATACGATGAAAGCGATACCTAACAATGCTTCTTTTGGTACTTTATTCATCACAGTCTTTGTAGGTGATCTTTTTATCATATAACCAACACGTGCAACTGCTTCTACCCAATACTCATTAGGCAAGTTTCTTCCTTTCAACATGCTCCTTTCCATGTTAATAATTGTCTTGTTATTTCTCTCTACTACACCATTCTTCTGCGGTGTGTCAGTTTTAAACTGTTTTTTGATTCCATGTTCTTTGCAAAAATCATGGAATGCCTTTGAATCATATTCTCCACCATGATCTAACCTTAACAACTTGATCTTCCGATCACTTTGGTTCTGATCTGCTAAGGTTTTCAATTCTTTGAACTTCAAAATTTTTACAGACTTCTTCTTCAAGAAGTAAACCGAAATATTTCTGCTATAGTAATCAATAAAATTGATGTAGTGACAACTTCCACCAATCGAATGTGTCCTCATAGGTCCACACAAGTGTGTATGCACTAGCTCAAGAGGTTTCTTTGCTCTGTATGCAACTCCCTTTGGAAAAATTTCACATTGTTTATCTCCCATGATGAAACACTCACAAGTACTAGTAGGTTCTTTGATGGGAGGTAATGTTCTGACCATATGTTTTTTCTGCAACAATATTAAACCAAAAAAGTGAAACTTTCCAAACCAAAGTGCCAAAACTAGTAAGCATTAGAATATGCAACTGTAAAAGAACTGACCTGATCACTGTAATTCATTAATATAGGAAATAGTCTATTCCTCATCATCTTCACCTTTTCTATCAGCTGCTTTCTTGGGGGCTTATTATAAATACCACACTATTTTCCTTAAGGATAACTCTATATCCCTTCTGCATCAATTCAATAACACTTATCAAATTATGTTTGAGACTAGGAACATAATATACCTCTGATATTGTCTTTGTCTCCCCCTTCTAGGTCATAATATTTACCACTCATTTTCCATCTACATCCATAGTCTTGTGAGTCCCCAAATTTACCTTTATCTTCAGAGATTGATCCAAATTTGAAACCAAATTCTTGTTGCATGTCATGTGGTTACTACAACCAATATCTAATAGCCACACATTATTAGAATGTTAATGCATGGTATGGAAAGCTAGTAACATGGAGTTAGTATTCTCTATAGTGAAATTATCTCTTTGGTTTTCTAGATCAACTATCCTCTTCTTGCAATCACAAACATAGTGACAAAATTTATTGCAACAACAACATCTCACCTTCCATTTTTCAAATATTTGAGTATTGTTGAATCTTGCATTGTTGTTTCCACTTTCATATTCATGCTTTTCTCATCCATCTCTCTAAATACTATATATTATGCCTCATCCTATGCCTCTCGATCTACCTCTGCCTTGGCCTTTGTCTCTTGAGATCGAAACCTGAATTTTGAAAGTGGTTTAAAAAGTGGAATCCTTATTTCCATATATCCTTACCTCATGCGATAGAAGTGATCCCATCAACTCATCAACTGTGAATATTCCCAAATCCTTGGTTTCTTCTATGGCTGCTACCATAACATCAAATTCAGTAGACAAATATCTAAGGACCTTCTCAAATGATGTTTGATCTATAATATCTTCACAAAAAAAATTAAGTGATTTACGACATTCATGACCCGATTCATGAAATAATTGATGTCCTGTGTCTTCTTCATCTTCATACTTTCAAAATCTCTCCTAGTATTATGCATTTTAACAATATTTACTTTGGTCATAACTTTATAACCTTTTTCCATGGTCTCCCATGTTGTCTTTACTAAAGACGTGATCATAATATTCTAGAACACTGCTCGATCCACTCCCTTCTAGATAAGTTGCAATGCTTGTGCATTCTTCCTTTTGTTTTTATTCCATAGTACCCTTGATTGGGCTAGTTCTTCTGCTTCATTTTGAGAATCTGAAAACCCAAACTGGTTATGATCCCAAACATCATGATCCTTCCACGTTGTCTCAATATTAATGACCCACACATCATAATCCTTCCCTATAAATGATGAAAACTGAAACTAGAAATTTGAAAAATCCTTCATATGGCTCTCCGCTAATCCCACAGGTGTTTTAACACTATGAATACCACAAGAAGGTGTGTTATAGTTCAATTAGTAGAAAAACAATTATTTCTCTTTTCTCTCAAAGATTAATGTTGATCTGATCTCTTTGGCTCTTTGTCACTTTGCTTTGATACCAATTTGTAAAAAAAGCAGAGGAAGAAAGGCACAAAATAACACAAAAATTCACACACACAATAGAACAAGCTATGACTCTTCTATTGATCACACAAACTTGATTCATTACAATGAACTTAATGAAAGGTATGTAACTTTTTGTGACTAGTGAATCGCCTAAAATACCTTGACATACACACACTCTAAATTAGACTATGACTTAACTCAAAACTCAGTTAAATAACTCTCTCATTTTAACTAACCCCTCAGTAGTAATTAGCTTATTTTAACACTTGTAAATGTATTAGCCTTGTCCTCCACCTTTCATAAAATAATTATACATTTTTAGATTTTGATGTTACAACACATTAACAGATGAAGGTACAAAATGTTAATTGTTTAACCCATACACTTGTGCAAGGTTAGGATCAAAATTTTAAACGTGTTGTAAGAATTTATCTCTTCAACAACGAAGGGATAAATAAATTTACATTAGTTTTAAAATATGAATAAATTATATTATACATCAAATAAATTATTTTATATTTTATTACTTTTTTTGTTTATATATATATATATATATATATATATATATATATATATATATATATATTTAAAAAAGCTCCATTTTCTATGTATTTTATATTAGAGTGAGTTAGAAATTTACTTTGATAATCAATTTATTAACCTATGCATAAATAGTTTTTCAATATTAGCCACTTTGTATAGTATTGCAATACATGTGGGTCATGCATATATAGCTTTTATTTTGTAGGCCTCATATTTTGCTAATATTCACATTCTGTTTATAATTGTAGGTGGAACATTACACTAGAGATGACCATGGTGTGTCATAGTTGACCATTGTTGGCTATGGTTCACTATGACTAACTAGAGTTGACTATGGATGACTAAGATTAATATAGATGACTAATTCTAACTATGGTCAATGTTAGTCAACCATGATCAACGATGGTTTGGTTTTTGTTTGTCACATTACAATGATGATTTTTTTGTTTGACACATTACAATGTCATTTTTTGTTTATCACAGAGTAACAGGAGTTTGCACTCATCACACGTGACATCAATATTTCTTTATCATATTGTGATGAAGATTTTTATTTTTCAAATTGAAAAGTTGATTTTTGTTTGAGATGTTTTGATTTTGATATGTATTTATAGCATTGTAATGTCAATTTTTAAATGTGGTTGTTTGTGGTGAGCCATGGTTGAGTATGGGTGAACATTGTTAACCATAGTTTCCAAGGTTTAATTATAGATTAGTATGGTTGACCATATTTACTATAATTGACCATGTTAATCATTAATGTCTTTAGTGATCATAATAAATTAAAATCATTCACCAATCGATAATTAAACTAAGCAATGATCAAGTTAAATTGATAAGAAACAACATATTATCTAGTCAACTACTCAAAATAGAATATGTTACTTTGAAAATTTTAGATTTTGTTTCTAGGGTAATATTTAAATATATTTATGTTAACACCATGGATCAAAATTGAAGGGAAAAGTTACATTTCAATTTGAAGGGTTAACTTAATTTTAGCTTTTCAACATTAGAAAGTTAAAATAAGGTATTATTTTCAATAAAAGATAAAAATAATTTTAAATTTTGTATATGTCTCACACATCACAGTTTCCATCGTGTCAAGTTGTGAAAACCTTAAAAATATCTTATATACATACCAAGACAATAGGTACAATTAATGAGTACACATAGACAATATTGGTTCACTAGTGTTACAATTTATATAGAAATCATCCATTGGAGGGAATTCAATTGGGCTATTTACATATAATCCATATAAAAATCATATGGAGGGAATTTAATAGGACTATTTATTCTTTTATGGCATGGACACCATTCTTCCAATACAATGAAATTGCTTTTCTTTCTCAAAGGCTTAATGGTTAAAAAAATTTCAATATGTTTTTAAAGGAAATCAAAATATAATATTGTTTTATGAATAGCATTGCAATTTTCAATGAAAAAAAAACAAAAACAAAAAACTATTTAAAACCTTCAATAAAAAAATTTCCATAAAATAAATTTAGCTTTCAAGGATCTTTTTCCAAAAGAACTATAGGCCTAATAATTAGGAGACATGATGATGCATAACATCATATGCAAAATAACACATAAATAACATTATTTTTTTGTCAATGAAAAGAAATGAATACTACTTAATATTTAGCTTTGGATTTTTTATAATGTGGATTCATACATGCATTGAATCAATACCATCCACAAAAGAACACATAAATAACATTATTTTTTTTCAACAAAAATGAATAGACTATTTGATACTTATAATGTAATTTCTCATAATAGGGAATCATACCATTGAATCAATTTGATTCTTAATGCATATTTTTGTGTCTTGTTATTATGTAGGCATAAAGAAGACATAAAGAAAAATCTCATAAAAGCAAGCAAGAATGACAAGTAGTAAGTTCAAGTATGTGGAGTAAGAAGTAAGAAGATCTACATGTGGATTCATGGAGGATTGATAGGTATCATTTGTAAATCCTAAATCCAAGAGGAAGGAAAGCTTAATGAAATTGGAATTGTATTCCCTAAGTGGTTAAAAAAAGATTTCACGACAACCAAAACTTTTGATCTTCAATGCCAACTGCTAAGATATAATTTTAATAAAAAGGTTATACATAGATGCATAGGCTCCATAAAAATAGCATCTTATTGTATAAAAATGATAATATTTCTTTTTGGAAGTATCATGCTATGGAGAAAAAATAGTTAGCATTACTTATTTTTGAAATGGTATGGTACATATAAAAATTATTATTAAAAACAATTACAAGTAGAACATATTATAAAAAGTTTCTTTACCCTGCAATTGAAAAAATAAAAGTAAATTTCTATTTCAAATTTGAAAAGTAAATTTTTATTTTAACTGTTATTTGCACAGGAAATAATTATGTGTTTTTCTATCAAGAACTAAAGATATTTTTCATATTAACGAAGACTTCAAATTTAAACCTTGGTCAACATTTTTTTTGTAAGCATGGGGGGACTACATCTTCATCATATCGAATATATCATCTGATTAGGGCAGGGAAATGAACCAATGACTTCACATCAAGGAGTGCATTAACAAAACACCTGATCACCCTCTATCAAAAGCCCCTCAACAAACCTTGATCAACACTTTTAATTAATTGATATTAATTAATTTAAATTATATTTTATTATCTTTTAAAATTGTTTAATTAAAAATAATATAATTATAATATTTAAATATTAAAAATAAATATTAATTTTATTTCGATAATTTACATTATATAAATGAAAAAAAAAAAAAAGAGTAATATAGTTTTTTTTCCTTACAATATTTACACTTATATAATAAAATATATAATAAAATATACAAAATTTATTAAAATATAAAACATAAAATAATTAAACAAAGATATACTTATAATAATATATTTGAATATTCATAACTAATTTATTTAAATCAATATGATACTTTTATAAAACAAAATAATTAAAAACTCAATTAAATATAAATAAAAATAAATTAAAAATAAATTAAAATTATTTAGAAATTAAATCATTAAGTTGATAACTGGTCGACTCTTTTTTTTGTCATTTTTTTCGCTATTTATTTAACACAAATTGTCTCTTTTATTTGCAGATTTGTCCTCAAGATGGGTCTTGTTTTAGACCCGAAACATAAACTAAAAAATGAGGACTGTGGAGATTCCGAATTTTGAATCTAAAAATCTACACCACAGACATCTACAATCTAAATCATATTTTATATTATTAAAAATATTTTTCCCCAAAATAATTCAACAGATCGTGTAAATAATGTATTATGTGTGAAGAGATTTGTGATTCAAATCACTCATTTCACAAGTGTGTGGGGGAATGGACATACATATGTATGTATAGTTTATATTCGATGTTAATTATATTAAATAAGTGAAACAATATCACAAACATTGTTGACAGGGAAAGTCCAACTTAACACGCCCAACTAAAATATAATTATTACCTTTATTATATAAAATATTGTCCCTTCAATCATAAAGATGTTTAGAGATGGATTCTTACAGTAACATTATTTTCCTTCCAAATATAAGCCGTATTAAATATTAGGAACAATAGCAGAAATGTTACTTATAAAGGAAGTTCAAGTTAACGCATTAAAGCAAAATATAATTTATTTAATTCTTCTCGATTCATCACACTTTGTTGTTTGAGTCAACGTTTAGAGCCAGTAACTATGTTTCATCTTTAGGAAACTAAAGAAAAATATGATCAAGTCTAGCTAGATAAATAGGTGAGAGATATTAAGCAAGAAATCCAGGAAAAAGGCTAAAAAGGGGATAAAAAATCTATGGATGTTAAGTCAAATAAATGTTCAGAAACTGTAAAACCAAAAATATAAACAAAAAAATCTTGAAGAAATTGGTGCTCTGCAAATGTTGAGGGTTTCAAGAAAATTTATGAATACTTAGGGTTATAATATTATTCACGGTTATGGATCATTAAGATTTGGGGGTTTCACCATTTGTAAAATATATAAACAGAGCCACGGGAAAGGGTACAATCTCCTCTTATCGAAATATATTAACTAGTGCTCATCATTAAATATAAAAAGGGTCTATTCCTTTATATGGAACCAATAGCAAGATTGAAAGCCTCATTCTTGGAGATTAATGGAAATATCACATTAAGGGAAGATGTTTATAGAAGGAAGCAACAAACTGTATTTTTTTAATTCTTAACAATTATTTAGAGGAATCACGACAATATATGATATATCATGCTTTGATATGTAAATTATGGGGATTTGAACGAGGGTGAAATATGTAGTTAAATGGATTCAAACGAAGTGGAGACAGAAAGGCTATGTACAACTTTGCTTGAGACCAAAATTCTTTTTCATGATAATTTTATTTGATATGGATGATAGAAAGATAATCTTTGAAAATGGTTTGTATTTCCTGAAAAATGTAGAGATATTCATGAGATTCTTCTGGGAGGAGTGATATAATCCATAGAAATAATATTTATTAGAAACTTTTATTTGAGTATTTTTATTCTCCTTACCAGACTATTAATGGGAACCAAACATTCTTGAAGGTATAGGTAATTCTGTTAGAGATTTTGTGAAAATATCTCAGATCATTGAGTAGCAAAGTCATTCTTCATATGCAAGAATCTATGAATACATTAACATTTCCAAATCATTTCCTAATCATTTGACATCTATTATCATGATGGCATCTATACACAACTATTATATTATGAACATGTTCCATTTAAATGTTGAATATGTCATGAATAAGAGAACTTAATCAGATATTTTCCAATATCAGGGAAAATTTTAAGGATGGTTGTTTATCTTAAAGTTTATAAACCTTGGCGAATCTTAGTAGTCTCCATTATGCAAATTGTAAAAAAATTTATGTTATTTTTGTAAAAAAAAATAGTTTTCTAATCATTTATATTATTATATATAATTTTTTTGTGATTTTTAGGGTAAAAAATTTATTTACTATAAAATTGGGGCGAATCAATTTACAAAAAAAAATGGAAATTGGAGAATTTTTTTTTGGAAAAAAAATGGAAAATTAGTCCACCTGTGAATATTAGCCCATAAAATTTTCCTTGCCCAATATTCATAATGGAAGGTCAAGTAAATGCCACACAATCAAATTTTGATTGTTTCTAAGATGTAGTAAAAATAAGGGAAAGAATGTTGAAATCCAGCTGGAGAATCCATCACTACACAAGACGATAGGAATGCAAAAGACTATTAATTTAAACTATTTCTCAGCATTAGAGGATATTGAAGAGGATACATCTCTGGAAGTGTAATGGTAGGATAATCCTATAGAAGTTTAGTGATAGGAAAAAAACTCAATATAAACCAAATCACAAGAGGAAAACCCTATAATATGCATCATATATTCCAAGAATCAAAGATATGCTTGCAGGAACAAGATTTCTTCTATAATTAGAGGATTTTCAAGAGAATTTTAGTGGAGGAGTATATGTTGGTGGAATTAATTAAAACATGGAAAAGAGTTGATGAAGTGAATATCCGAGTGGAACAACAACAAAAAATTTACCACCTATTTACCCAATGGAGGAAACACATTTAGAATCAGAAAGGAAAAATTAGGTCCCTTAGTTCAACGAATGAATGCCCATCCCAAACCAGCAGAGGAAAATGCCTTAGTGCAAGGGAACAAAGTAAAAAAGGTAGAAATACCACTAGAGAAGAAATATGGAATGTGGGAATTTTCTCATCAATTATTGGAAAGTAGCACCAATATCGGGATATTCCCCCTATCATACTCTCTTCCTAATGAAAATAGTCTCTTGGAACATTTAGGGCCTTAATCACAATTGGAAGTAGAGGCACCTAAGAGATAGAATCATGAGGAAGAAATCAGAGTTCCTTATTCTACACGAAAATAAAGTATCTAGTGATAAGTTATAAATATTATGGATAGATGTTGGATGGGATCTGAAACAATAAGCTGATGCCAAAGGTGGCACGAAAGGTTTGGTAGTAGCCCGAAGTACCACAGATATAATTTTTCAGGATTGGATTTTGTGTAGAAATATCATATCAAGGTGATTTCATTACATGGGCTCCCGGGAGGAATTCTTGTTATCTGTCATCTATCGACCTCCCAATCCTAGTAGGAAAAATGGGTATTTTGGAAGATTTACAGTTTGTGTATATTTTTCATAAAGATGACTTTTGGATAATCAGAGGAGATTTAAATCTCATAAATAACCTACAATATAAAAAGGGAGCTATATGTTGATTATATATTATGGGTAACTATTTTAGGGAGACCATTCAAAATCTAAGAGTGGTTGATATAAACACTAACAATAGAATATTTTCCTATAATAATAGAAGAGGGCTGAAACGAAGTTTCTAGTTGACTGCACCTTTTCCTGCTCTACGAGGACCTTATAGAAAGGGACATACTTTTAGAATAAATCATTTCACCTTTGTTAGGTTCTCACCATTAGTCGACCTGTTTAAAGGTAGATATGAAGATATGCCCACACAATCGTCCTTTTCACTTAAAAATATTTTGGCTTCGGAATCCAGATTTCTTGATAAAGGCAGAAGGATGGTGGAAGGAGATTAATTTCCAAGGGAGGAACTAGATGCATATGTTTCTAATAAAACTAAAGGTATTGAAATTAAAGATCAAACGTTACAACCAATCGGAATTTGGCAATATTGTACCTGATAAAATCGATATTGAGACATGATTGTAGTAGATCCAACAAGAGGTTATCTAGGAGGGATTCTTAAAATATTTGGCATTATAATACGGTAAATTAATCCATCGATTACAACAACAACACGGTAAGCAAGATGAAATTATGTGGAGAAATAAGTCAAGGATTCAGTGGCTCAGATAGGGGGGTGGGATACAATTTTTTTCCCCAAAGCTGTGATTAAGCACGAACATAAGATCTGTGTCTTCTCCCTATCTTTGAGGGAGGGCCATTGAATCCTTCAACATTAATAAATGGAGAATGAGTTGGTGGCCTACTTACAGTAAATGCTCGCAACGATAGATCATGATTTAGATTATTCTATTGGTTGTATTATCACATATCCCTAAAGTCGTTGACTTGAAGCAAAACGCAGCCCTAATGCAAGAAACACCTTTCCAAAAGTGGAAGAGGTGATAAAGGAGATGCCTTAAAATAAGGCTCTGGGGCTTATGGTTTTACAAATTATTTCTTCAAAGACTACTGGCCATTCATTAGTAAATAATTTCATGCTCTTGTGGTGGAGTCCTTATGTATTCATTAGGTATGGTTTGTTCTTAATGCTACATTCCTCACTCTTATTCTTAATAATGGAAAGTATTTTGAACCCCGTGGTTTTCACCCAATACAATTTGAAATATAGTGTATAAGATCATATTTGTTATAATAATCGAGTGGCTCAAACCCCTCCTCAACCAAATAATTTCCCCTAGAAAAACAAGGTTTGTGGAGGTCTATGAAATTTTGCATGGGGTAGTCACATCCCATGAAGTAGTGCATACTGTTAAAAAATACAAGAGATATGGCATGGTAGTTAAAGCTTGATCTATCAAAACCCTATGAACACCTAAATTGGAAATATCTCCTTCAAATATTATCATCCTATGTGTTTTCCCAATCTTAGATTAATTGTATTAAATCCTTGATCTCCACCACTTTTTTCTCTATCATGTTTGATGGTTCCCTATCCCAAACGCTTTAGAGTTTCTTGGGGTCTTCGCCATGGCAACCATTTATCGCAATTTCCTTATATTTTTATAGCAACTCGAATTTGGGAAGATATATTAAACTTGATACCAAATAGGGTACACTAAAATGCATCTAATTGTTGGGTCAGGATATACCTATAACATATCAACACTTTTTGGATGCTATTATGCTCTTCAAAGAAGCTACACTTCAAGAAATGAGAGTATTTAATTCTATCATTTCAGACTTCTTGGAAGTATTAGGAACATTGATCAATGGAGACAAATCCAATATTTTTTTCTTCAATACCAGAAAACCCAGAGAAAGGAATCAAACATGAGTAATAGGCTATCAGGTAGGTCTTCTACAGGAAAAATACCTAGATATTCCACTTGTGAAAATTTCCTTGCGAATATCTTGCTAGAAATAAATTTTGAAAAGGATTTATAAATGATTGGATCACTAGGCCTTCCTATATTTGAACCAAGTTTGGTGAGTCATCCTGATCAAATTAATCGTCGAAGACCTACTGATATATCAGTTCTATGTTTTAACTACACCAAAAGCAGTCTATAAAGATATTATTTCTCGTTCAACAACTTTATTTTTCAAGGATCTAAACATGGAAGGAAATGGGAAACTGTGGCTTGGGATAAAATGTGTCTTCTGAAGCTAGTTGGAGAACATATTTCAAGGGATCAGGAAGTTTTAAACAAAGAACTAGGAGTAAATTCTGGTGGTGATGGGTGTAAGGGGGATAGGAGATATGGAAGCATATCTAGGATATAAAATAAACTCAATCCAAATCCCAAGAAAAGAAACTAATATATCAAGACTTCCCTCCAGGATAATCTATTTGGAACCTGGCTAAAGAGAATAAACATTTGTTACAAGAGCACTCATTTTGGGACATACACGATGGTTGTAAAACTAATTTCAGGAGGAGGTGTGGCAACAATATCCCCATTTGGGAGATCAAGAGTATCTAAGAGATATGAAACTATTCACCATTAATTAGGGGTCGATGAAAGTCATAAATGTTTGGAAGGAGATTCATCCGCACGCATCCTGGTGGGTCTAGAAATTGTAGTGCAATTGGATCGAAGACTGAGATCTTGAATTATGTCTTATCCTTACAAGAGAACCAAATGTTAAAGTATTTATAGCACGTCATGAGGTAGGGGATAAAAAATACCTTAGAAAAATAGAGAGGTGACAAGGATTTTATAGACCATTAACTTCCTTGTTGCGGAGGGTGGTGACTAGGTCCTTGGTAGTAGATCTCAACTAGGTAGTGCAAGGGATAGACACATGGTAGAACAAATTTTCTTTCCAAATTGGTTGCATTTCACGATTAATGTAATGTGTTGGTTGAATTGGAGCTTTGGCCTTTTCTTGGTGATTCGATATATTATACCGCTCATATTCATGGTGCTATGAAATTTTTGTTAAAGGTTGTGTTATTTGGGTCTTGTTCCTATTGTGGGGGTGAAGATTCAAAAATAAGGTTCAACCCTTATGGGGTCTAGGTTGTTCTCTCTCATTTTGGATCTTTGATGGTTTTCCTTGGAGTGATATTTTATTAGTTGGAAAACCTATGGATTTGTGAGTAGGGAATTCTCAAATTTAGTACCTGTGTAGGTGCTCCAACTTGCTACAGTGGGTGCACTCTGAGGGGCATTTTTTTTTTTTTTGTGACAACAGTTACATGGGTTCATTTGTTTACTATGTTTCTTCTAGCGAAGGATTCCCCAACAACATGGTCGTGTGGGAAGAGGGGGCGGTGAAATAAGCTAGTATAATTAGCCTCGTAGGATGGTTTCTCCTATGGGTGAGGAAGAGACACCTAATTCAGCACTCCCACCTAATTCGCTTGAGAACGAGCCTGGATAGGTTCAAATTGGAGATCCGATTAGGCAACTTAGATTTCAAGTGGTTATATAAAATCCTTGGTTAAAAATCCATGTAATAAATTTAATAAAAGAAAAATAAGAGCAAGGCCATGCGACACACATTCCAAGATTAATGTTGGGAGAAACATCCTAGTGGGTGTTCATTTTGGTTTATTATGGCTAAAGGAAATTAGCAAAGGCATTGGCAATGAATTTGAAAAGGAAAGGCATTTATTGGAATTTTATTTGTGAAAATAAAGGAAATTAGGAGGAAATAAATGTGAAAGGTCACAAATTTGTGTGAGAAGGAAATTGAAGGAAAATTAGAGGAAAATGAAAAAAATATAGGCGTCATTAATAAAAAGGATTATGAGGATGAGTTCATGGATTTTTATTTTATTTTTTTCATTTTTAGCTTGGAGTTCTCTCTCTATTCTCTCTCTCACATACTCTTTTGCACTTAGAGAATTCTTGGAGAACTCTAGCATTAGAAAAAATAAAAGCAAAGGAAGGACAGGGAAGGAAATAGAAAGAAATGATCAAGTAAGGAAGAGTTGGAAAAAATCGCTACAATGAGATTACTTACAGGTATCAAGTTACATATATCGTTTCCTTGATAGTTTTGGTATGTATGGCATATGAATGTGTCCATTTGGTTCTCTTGTTTCGATTGGCATGTGTTTTTCCAGGTGTGATAGTGGTTTTTAGCCTTTCCATCCCATTTCTAGATAGCCATGGTGTGATGGGGTTTTTCCTTGACTTATTTGAGTTGGATTTATGAACAGACTTGAAACTGAGTGGGGTGGTTTTAGGAAGAAACACAAGGCCTAGGAATCCCTGGAAAAGTGAAGGTGGGATTGCGATAAATCCTGGTTGTGTATACCCTCGTTGGGCTTAAGAATCCTTGACTGGTGAATTTTTTCATATATAGTAAATACTAGAGGGTGGAGAGGGATAAATTACTCATGGTTTTGGTGGAGAGATCTAGAGGCATCCATGCTTGTATAGTCCTAGTGATCCCTAGACTAGTATGTGGTGGTATTGTGGTAAAGCCTGGTAGTGTATGTTTCATTAGGGGAATTTTGAGGTCTAAAATGGACCTCCCAAGGAAATTATAAAATAATAATGGAAATTATAAAATGATATTATATTACTTCATCTAATTTTAGAGGGAAAAAAGAAAAACTACTTTTTCAACTCGTATTCTCAACTTATCTCCCTATGATTTTACTCAAATTTCGACCAACAACACTCGTTGCATGCAAAATTTGATTCCTTATCCAAGGAGTACCCGTGTTGCATAGTTTCAATGGACCTTGCTCCACGAAAAATGAGAAATACATGAAAAACATTATAGCAATAACGTTTTTTCAAGTATTTCTCATTTTTCATGTAGTAGGGTCCATCAAAAGTATGCAACATGGGTACTCATTAGATGAGGAATCAAAATTTTTCATCGAACGAGTATTCCCGCTCGAAGTTTTAATAAAAACTTAGGAAGATAAGTTGAAAATACAAGTTGAAAAAGTAGTTTTATTACTTTATTATTTTTTAATCATTTTACTCTTTTACCCCAAAAATAGTGAATCATCCCCCATGGTTGAGATCATCATCTTGAATTCTATTGGTTCTTATAAATTCTATTTTGGTTTTACATTTTTCTTAGGAGGCCCATTTTCCACCTAAAAATTTCTCTAATACTTGTTTGGACTTAGGAATGCCTTGGCGAGATACACAATAAATCCTAGTTGTATAAATGAGGGCTTGTGCCTAAGAATCCTTGACCAACATATGGAGGGATTGCAGTAAATCATGAGGAATCACTCGTTGTTTTGTTGTAAGTCAAATATTAATGCTTGGAATATGGCATGTGGGTGATTGGATGAAAGAAGTATTTTTTTCAACTCAATCTATGGTCGGGTGGTACGTGGAATTCCCTAACTTGGTTGGCTTTTCATATGTTAATAAGATTTATTTTACTCTTATGAATTATGTGTAAATGTGTTTTTTATTATGTGATTACAATGTTTGTTCTATAATTTTCGATATGTTTGTTATATGTTGGTTATAAGCATGGTTTATGACAAAATTGAGTTACGTGTGACATCATGTTTTGTTTAGTAAATGAAAATTTAATTCATTCATGACCTAATACACGATTTTGCATGTATTATGATATGGTGTCAAACCTTCTTGACAAATATTAGATAACTATGAAATTCCTATGTTCAAATCCCTATTTCTGACCTATAGATTACATGTTCATGATGTCTTTGACGAAATTTCTGTCATGGCTAGGATTTGTTAGGCCAATTGCTTGATCATTTTTGGTCACTATAATATTTTTATTTGTATCATTATTTTTTTGGAAAGTCTCATCAAGTTTTGAGCAGTGACCTAGAGTCTAGCCCTGAAAAAGTGGCTAAGAAGTCGGGGTCACTGGTAGAGAAATGTGTCGAATAATATGCATTCACATGGATTCCCTTGTTATTGGAGCGAGTGGAGGTTTACAATTGCATGGAGGTATTTTAATGGGTGAAACTGGGGTTATAGTTGAGTTAAAGAGCATGTTAAATTAGGGGTTGAGCACGTGGAGTGGTTGGTTATCCCCAGGGGGTCTTGTAGTTCCCGAGGAAGGTCAGTTTGGTTTTGGTTTTCCAATTCCACTTATTTAACTATACTTGGGAAGTTGAATCATATCATAGTAACTCTTCATCACATCTCTACCTCAGTGGGTCATTTAAATTCTGTAAATGTGGCAGGACAATGTTACATAATGGTATCAAAGTATGGTTTAACCCTTGTACTAGATGGATGTAATGTGTTTGTAATGCATGCAAGTTAGTTGTCTATGTGATTATTATGCATGCATTGTGATATTTAGTGTTGTATTTTCTATCATCATTATTATTTTGGTGTGTTATGATGCTGATATGTTGGTTGAGATAGAGCAGGCGAAGAAGATCATCAGAGTGAGGTTACAGCACTGGACCTTGAGGTAAGAGAAAAAAATCATACATGTTTGTATGTTGGACATGCACATATGTTTGATAATGTTTGTTATGATAATTACGGTTATGTATATGCTTTCCATCCTATTTCTGTTGTGGCTACATGCATGAAAGGCGTTACTTGTTCAGTGGTGTCATATGTACATATGTCACATAGCCATGAACGGTAGAAACTTGTTCTTATATGCATTGTGGTCATATACATTATGATTATGGCCATTTAATTTAATATCTTGATGTTATATGTATCATGCTAATTGATCTGAAAGGAGTGTATTAGTTTTTCTATGCTAAGTTTCCTCTTAGTAATATAAACATGTACAATTTGTCTCCATTTGTTTGCTTAAGGAATGAGTGTTTTAACCATGAAACATAGATGAATTTGTGAACTTTAAGCATGAAAATAAGCCTTAAAAAACACCAAACAACAACATAGAAAATATAATCACAAATAATTTTTACACAGTAGGCATGATGAAGCAGTTCACCCCTCGTGGGCTACATCTACTGGTCCAGCTCCCAATGGCATGTCCCTCTTTGTCATTATGCTCAGAATTGTAAATTACATGTGTTTACAGGCCTCTAATGGCTATTTTATATGCCCAAATGGCTCCAGAATGCTCAAATTAGTCTAGGTAGACTCTTATTTCACCAAAATTGGTCGGAAATTGACCTCCCAATGCATTTTTCCCAATTTCAGCTACAAAAACTCCACTAAAAGGGGAGAGTGCACTTAACTATGGCTAATTTTGGTAAAAAAAACCATAAATTATAGGGCTTCACCACAGTTTCCGCCAATCTGAACCATAAATTTTTAATGTGATGGTTAAGGGGGAGGGTGTGGCCACATGCCAACAACGCAACCCCCGTAGTTATTCTAACCACCAAGCAAAACTACTGCATTACCGTGGCTGAAACTAGAGTTATATTCGAAGTTAATACTGTAACCATCGGGCAACATTTAAAAACATGTTTGCATGTGATGGAGTTTACCACCTACCGGAGTTACAGTTTAAACTACCAGTTTGGATAACGTTGGGTCTCGGTGATAGTCATCAGTTATATGGTGGTTGGGGTTGGACCCTTTTTTTATCTACCCATCGATTTGCTAAACCATATAAGAAATTTGTTGCCCTAGACGGTTAAGTAACACCCATAGAGTGGTTGGTAAAGCTATCCATGCCTGCACCCGAGGCCTCTGGTTCGAAACATTTGGCCTTCAACAAATTTTAATATACCCTCCCGAGGAAATGTGGGAACCTCTGGGCTTGCCGCATGTCACTCATCCATGGTCCAACACAAATCCATCAATTATCAGAATCACCATCCCATACCAGAAAAATCAATGACCTAGATTAAGCCACATGGTGTGATCTGGTTTGTTGTGAGAAAATGGAATATTCCCCAGAATATACATGTTGACTGTACTTGCATGTTGATTGGGCATCCCAGTCACAAATTTTTTGTTGTTTTGGAAAACATGCAGAACACGATATCTTCCTCATATGACATCATATTTTCAAACCATTCATGGCACCATAATCGCAACAATGAGACCTTTCCGATCACTTAGGTTCAGTCTTGTTTCGAGCACTTTCAATTTTGAAAATTACACATTATCTCTTGATCACACCTCCCCATTGGGAAGCTTTTGGACCCCAAAAGACTTTGAATTACCTGTTTAGAAGATGAGGATATTATGTCTCCACTCTTCCAATCTTTATCCACTGAAATTTTCCTAATTTCATTAATCGGAGTTTTTCATGAAAATACAATTTTTTCCTTGATTCCATCGACCATGCATTGTTGTCTTTGACATTGTCATGCTGCACATTTTCTGAACTTATAGAAAAACAACCTAACTTTGCAGTAAACATCTTGTTTCTACATTTTTCTATAATCAAAGGAAACTTGGAATTGTTTTCACCGTGCACTCTGTCCTTATGGCGATTTTTTGTTGAATTT
Source organism: Pinus albicaulis (assembly GCA_034641835.2). Lineage (NCBI taxonomy): Eukaryota > Viridiplantae > Streptophyta > Pinopsida > Pinales > Pinaceae > Pinus > Pinus albicaulis. Next base: position 966,476,977 of record CM076575.1, read on the forward strand.
GCCTTGAACTTGTGTCGATATTTGACCAAGTTTCTTCGCCATTGTACCGTGCCTTTCAAAAACCAGAAATGAAAATTTCTGAATATTGTTCCTTCTTTGTCAAGTTGCTTTTTCCTCTCTTGGCCCTTTGCAACTTCTTGCACTGATACCTTGTTTTCAGCATTGTTCAACACCAATGTCGACTACTGCAACTATTTGTCATCTTATTTTAAAGAAAACCTGCTTTCAATCTGAAACAACTCATTACATACATCAAAATTTGTTTGAAAAAGGATGATGTAAAACATCTCTTTGTTTGATCGTTATCAATGTCAAGTTTTGGCTTGCATTGACTAGCCTCTTCATTGGCCCTGCATTAGCTAAAGAAGTGTCTAGTTTTTTGCGATGAGCTCTCACAATATGCTCCTTGCCATCTTTGAATAAATGGTATTTTTTCTCATGGAAATAGAATATAGCTTTCCTTTCATACAAGTAAGGATTTCCCAACACCATACCTGTTATATCAAGCAGAACAACATCTAATTCAACTTGGTCAATGAAATGTGTAGTTATTGCAAAGTGCAACATCCACTTCTTTGAAACCTGTAAATTTGCATCCTTACAAATCCAACCAAGTGGATATGGCTTTGGATGTGGAATGGTCTCAAGATTAAGTTTCTTGACTAAGTCTTCAGAGATTAAATTTTCTTGTGACCCACTGTCAAACAATGTGTCAACGATGGTATGTTTGGAAATGACCCTCACATGAAATAGTTCAATTCTACCTTCTTCATTTGGAGCTAGTATGTGACAGTTAGATATACTAGAACTGGGTTTAGTTTCAATCTCTTTCCCCTTCATGTTCTTTAGTCCCATAGCTATGATTTTTTTTCATCTCTTGAATCTGACCCTAAGTCTTGTTCATCTATTGCAACAATTTTTCCTTTCTCCTTGGCTTTCTCTTTGGCTTTAAAACTTTCTAGTTTCAACTTTGGATGAAGTTTCCAACAATGGTATTCATCATGGCTAGTTTTAGAATAGTGTTTTCAAAATAATTTTCCCTTCTCTTTTTTGATATTTGTATTTCTATTTTTTCTTCCATATGCCTTTAAACTCATTTTCCTCATTCACATCTATGTTTTGTTTTCTTTTTTCCTCTAAGTGTGTGGTTTGTACACAAACATCATCTAGGATTGTAGGGTTAAACATGAGGATAGTATGTCTTAGGTAGGTATGTAAGCCTCCTATATACTTGAGCAAAGTGTCTTGGCTCTGCAAATCTACTCCTAATAAAAGAGCTCTTCTCCTAAATTATTGAGTATAAACTTCTACATTTTGTCCTTTCAATTGTTTAAAAATTTTCCATTCCATTATGGCTTTCTCCATGTGAGCTAATGGATAAAACTGTTGTTTTATTGCATAAATGAAATCAGTCCATGATAAAATAATCTTACCATGCTTCTTGATCTCCTCCTTGGTTTTGGCTTCCCACCAAACAAGTGTTGCACCTTCCATTCTCAATGAAACTAGTTGGATTTTGGTGTCATCATCATAAAAATTTTGGATTCTCAAATAGACCTCGAAATGCCTAATCCAATTATCAAGATTTTTTGCATTTACTTCACAATTAAACATTGGAAATTCAAACTTAAAGTCAAGTTTTAGAAAAGTACTTTTACTAGTATTCTTTGACTTGTATGGATCATATATAGAAGATGAAGTAGAGGATGATGAGGATGAAAATGAGGGTGATGATGGTGACTTTCCACTGTATCCATTTCCTCCATTGCCCTTCTTTGATTTATCTTCATCATTGTGGCCTGCTGATGATCCCTATCCTTCCTTTTCAATTTTGGACCTTTCCTCTTCTAGTTTATCATTCCTTTATTGATAAAGGACTCTCACCATTTCAGTCATGTCAAGCAATGCTTTCCTTAACACTCTTTATTCTTCTTTGTGATCCACCTCTTCATGGGTTTCTTCTTCTCCTGGACGCATACTTAATGTTGCTTCTTCTTCTCTTGGAGGTGAGCTAGGTGGTGGAGAATGTGGCAATATTTCCCTCCTTTTTTGTGGCTCACTTTGAGACCCTCCTGCTTCCACCAATTTTCCTTCTCCTCTCTTAAGCTTGAGCCTAGTAAGCATGAAAACCCTTGCAAACAGTTAACAAATATTTGCACACAAAAACACCAGAGATTAAACTCTATCTCTTGAACTGAAAAGAGTGTATTAGTTTTGTTGTGCTAAGTGTCCTTTCAGTAATATAAACATGCACAATTTGTCTCCATTTGTTTTCTCAAGGAATGAGTATTTTAACAATTAAACATAGATTAATTTGTGAACTTTAAGCATGCAAATAAGCCTTAAAAAACACCATACAACAGCGTATAACAGAGAAATACAATCACACATAAGTTTTACACAGTAGGCATGATGAAGCGGTTCACCCCTCCTGGGCTACATCTGTTGGTCTAGCTCCCAATGGCATGTCCCTCTTTGTCATTATGCTCAAAATTTTAAGTTACATGTGTTTAGAGGCCTATAATGGTTGTTTTATCTACACCAATGGCTCCATAATTCTCAAATTATTCTAGGTAGTCTCTTGTTTCACCCAAACTGGTCAAAAATTGACCTCCCAATGCATTTTTCCCACTGTTAGCTAGAAAAACTCCACTAAAAATGGAGACTGCACTTAACTGTGGCTAATTTTGGTAAAAAATCACTTAATTATAGGGAACTGCTACAGTTCCCACCAATCTAAACCGCAAATTTTTAATGTAATGGTTAAGGGGGAGGGGGTGGCCACATGTCGATCCTGCAACCCCCGCGATTAGTCTAACCACCAAGAAAAACTACCGAATTACCGTGATAGGAACTAGAGTTATATCCGGATTTAATACCGTAACCGTCGGGCAGCATTTAAAAACACGTTTGTATGTGATGGAGTTTACGACCCGCCAGAGTTATGTCTTAAATCGCCGGTTTGGATAACGTTAGGTCTCGGTCATAGCCACCGGTTATATGGTGGTTGGGCCTGGCCCGTTTTTTTATCTGCCCATCCATTTGACAAACCATATAAGAAAGTCGTAGCCCTATAGGGTTAAGTAACACCCATAGAGCAGTTGGTAAAGCTATCCACGCCCACGACTGAGGTCTCTGGTTTGACTCCTGTGGCCTTCAACAAATTTTAATATACCCTCCTGAGGACATGTGGTTGCCTTCGAGATTACCACGTGTCGCTCGTCCAACGATCCAACACAAATCCATCAATGGTCAAAATCACCATCCCATGTCACAAAAATAAATGACCCAGATTAAGCCACGTGGCATGATCTGGTTGGTTATGAGAAAATGGAATATTCCCCAAAATATACCTGTTAACTGTACCTACATGCTAACTGGGCATCCCAATCACAAAAAAAAAAATTGTTTGGGAAAACCGACAGAACGCGATATCTTCTTCATAGGACATCGGTTTTTTGAACCGTTCATGGTGCCGAAATCGCAATGACGAGACCTTTCAGGTCGCTTAGGTTCGGTCCTGTTTCGAGGAATTTCAATTTTGAACATAACACATGATCTCCTGATCACTAATCTAGATTGGTATGTGTGGATGGTTAGGGTTATGATATTCAGGTATGAGTTGATATATTTGTGATATTGCATTGTACTAAATTAGACTCACTTGTACATATGTGATATCCTTCCTTGAGACACATTGAGGTATGAGTTTAATTATTTCATATATTTTGTGTTTGAGTGTTTGGTGTCTATTATGTAATCTATCTTTTGTTTGAATGTTTGAATAATTGCATGATATGATAATGTGTTTATAAGGTTTCATGAAGAAATGATCTTGTTTTAATATGGTTGTACTAACACATTATGTGCTAAGGCAATTGATATACACTTGAGTGTAACTGGCTGCTAGTTGTAGTATTATAGCTAATCATTGTGAGTTGACTATTGGTTATTAAATGGTTTTTAGTCTTGGTAAAGGTTGATTTCAAATTAATACACATGATTTCTTGATCTTCTGAACATGTCACTGACATATGTGAATAGTTTCAAGGAAACATGGTTGGAATTAGCATGACAAGGTAACTATTGATTTTTTTATATAAATAACATTTGGGTGATGTGATAGTACATAGAAAGACGCAATTGCATCAAGGTAAAAGTTAAAATAAAGGAATTGGATGATAATTCATTTGGCTCTGTTTGGAAACCGCAATTCCAAGTGAATAATTTCTTTGCATACACGAAGTATCCTTAACCTTAATTTCATCTGAGATCATGTGGAATGTGTACTAGATTCATGAACACACATTTGACAGGTATAAAAATTGGATTATAGTTATAGTTGGCTTCTTCATGGAGTTGGAGTCCCTTGAGATACGATATATGTACATGTTCAGTACAGGAAACATGCTTGGCACAATAGGATCTGGTAACCAGTATATTGAAAAAAAACTTTAGAACCTGTTCTTAGAGAAATGAGTCAGATTCGATGGCCAAATATATACTAGATGGAAAGATTTAAGGCATCCCACAGTAATTTGGAAGGACTTTGGAACACAAAGATGAAGTAACAACCACCATGTACATTTATGGCATGCACAAGATGTAGCTAGTACATGAAATAAATCCTCTAAACCAAGCAATAATGAAATCTAACACAAAGCTGAGGAATCCACCAATAAGGTCAAATGAATACCAAGGTATTGCACAAATCCAAATATGTGATAATTTAAGTTTACGTCGAACACAAGGGAAACCACTTAGTTAAAGTCCCATGATATTGATCGATGTTGAGCAGAAGGTCACCTATCAATGATGTAAATAGGGCCAGGGTATGACTCTAGTCTTACTCTCAAAGAAATTTTTCAGAGTTGATAAGAGCAGGCTAGTCAACAGGAAGTCAATGGGGACCTTCTTAACTAACACAAGTAAAGGACCAGGTAGTTGATCTAGTACTAAGAACAACTAGATATACCAGGTATAACTGAAAAAATTGAGTGAAGAGACACTGCGTAATGGTTGACACATAAGATAATGGTTGATACACAAGATAACTTCCCTTGAACAAAATCATGAAACTTTGTGACTTTTAAGGTAGCATTAAATTAGATTTGTATAAGTTTGTGATACAAAAGGCATCTAAAAACTCTTGATATGATTGGAATAGTAAACAAACAAAGGAGTACTAACTCTAAGGCATCCATAAAGTTAAACTAAGTCACAACCTAATTGAGGGAAGGCTCATATTTTTAAGTGCTTTGTTCAGGGGTGACACAAATGAATCTTGCTAACAAAAATGAGAAAGAGATTGTCTCATTCCCACTCTTTCTCTTTGAATATTTTATTTTTTTGTCTTTTTAATATTATAAATCATGGAAAATAATAAAATAATTCCTATAGTATAGTGTAAGGAACAAGTTTCAAAATTTAGGGTAATTATTTCTTGGGTCTGTAACTTTCCTATGCTCAATGCAAGGTTACGAATGTTAGGCATCAAAACTTAGGGAATGTTCCCTCCAAGGTCAAATGGGTGTCAAGCTGCAAATGCTAACGAATGCAGAGCTTGATCTTACAAAAAATTCATTGTCAAAAGTGGCTTATACAAGAGTCAAATGAAGCCAACATTAGGCCAAAAGGGGTGTAAGTGGTCAATATGCAATGAAATAGTACAACTCAACACATGGAAGCATCTAAGAGGGAGGAAGAAGAATGAGGCTTCAATGCAAAGTCATGACAAGACTAAAGAAAAAACATAGGAAACATATGCTAGTGATGTTTTAAGTAGGAAACCAATATAAGGAAGTATTTACCACTATGTTACGACTTTACAAGCAGGTGAGTGAGAAAGGTTTAAAATTAGAAACAAATGGAAAAACCTTTTGGCTAAGTATTGCATAATGAGGTCAACATGAAAAATGAATCAAAAAATGGTCCTAACCTATATGATAGTTATAGGACAATAATTCCACGATAGGTTAGCGATCGTGGAATTAAAATAGAAGGAAAAAATTACTATATGATAAAGAGGTCTTCATTATCCAGAAAAAATCACTTCCTAACACTTCAAGTCGCGTCAACAAGTCATTAAAATAATAAAATAAAGTTTTAGAACTATAAGAAAATGGGTTTGGGTTTTTTTATATAAAAAAAAATTTAGAACTCACCATTTTCATTCTTACCTCTCCAAGTGCTGAGAAGTGCTCTTTCTAGAGAAACTTTGGCGAGATATTTTGAACAATTTAAGCAATGAAATTGGGAATCGTGAGCTCCGAGTAACCCTAAATCACATTTTATTTCACTTGATTTGATTTCAAAGAAAGAAGATTCAATTAAAAATATTTTAAATTTTATTTTGAACTTAAATATATGTAGCATGGGATTGGATGTTTCCAAGGGCACCGTGTCTTGGAGAGGTGGCATCTTCGTTAGCGTCATCCCCTCCTTTTGCTTACGGGTGTGCATTCTTGTTAATTTCTTGTTTAATTTCCAGTTTATGGTTATCACACATAGGGAAGGATTCGACCTTCTAGCTCAGGTATCATATTGTTGGTCCTGTTGGGGTTTGGTGGGTTCTCCTTCGCGCTAGAGCTAAATTTGGCTCCCTACCTTCAGTGGTCCCTTCTTGGGGTTCTGCAAGGTCAGGTGATATATATGGAGCCGACGTGCTAGAAATGGGTGGTTTGGGTAGCATAGGTTCTATTCAAGGAAGGAGATGGTAAATTTCATACCCAAGTCCTCATTTTTGGTTTGGAATTATACTATGTTCATCCTAGGTTGGTTGTTTATGGTCACACCAGCGGGGGTGGGGTGTTTCTCCTCGGTGAAATTTTATGTTTGTTAAGTAACTCACTGGTTAGCTCCAGCTCCCCCCTGCAGCGTCTGGGCGGCATAATGCATATGGTTCCCCATTTGGCTCATTCCTCTTCATATCTTAAGTATAATTTGGGCATCCCGAGGGGTTGCACATCTCCCTCGAAGGTGGAAGTGGCAACCACTAGCTTTGGTTGAGGTAGTAATATTGCAGGTCGCTTGGGACGGGTTGTCTTTGGAGTTCGTGGTGGAAACAGGGTGGATCATCCTGGTCGGGTCGCTTCCAAGACTTTTGGTGGTCATGGTCGTGGTGGATTGATGGCTGGTCGTGGGAGTCACAACCCACTAACTCAACAATGGGGTAGGGCGATTCGTTGTAGCAGTTTAGGATGACAAGGGAAGGCAACGAATTTGGGATGAGGTCAGAGACAAGATTACTATTTTGAGCATTATTGAGATTTGATTTAGTCCGTACTAGAATGCCTGGAAACCTTGGAGTAGGTGAGGCAAGAGGAACATGCAGAGCTCATTTCCACATTGAAAAAAATGCACTACTTCTAGTGCCATTTCCAGAAATGCGTAGTGGTGGTCTCGTGAGGCCAAAATATGTTATCTAAGAAAGTAAAGAAGTTGGAGGTTTGGATGTCCCACTTCAAAGAGTACGTCCAATGGTCCTTCTTCCCTCCTCCTCTAGGAACAACTCTGGAAAATTCAAACTCCATCACTTATGATGACTAGTATGGTTACAAGTGTTTTACTTGTTTTATGTGTCTACTGGTTATTAACAAATTTACCGATCAAATGAGAACTATTACCTCAAAAATAGAACTCTACCCAAAAAAACATTAAAAAAGCATGAAAAAATAGCTCGAAAACAAAAAGTGTTATGCTGGAATAATGTTGCCATTTTTTTTGTGTGCAAAAAACACCCTCAAGACAAAAACCCTTGAAGATGGAATAATGTGTTTTTATTTTCGAGGTAAATTGTCAATAATTTTTAATAATGACGTTAAAGATAATATATCATGACTCTGAAAAACCGTAAAATTCCAACGATAGACATGAAATTAAAGATAAAATAGAAAAATTCTTAAAATTCCAATGATTTTTAGGCATTGTGTTAAAGATAAAATATCATGTTTTTGAAAAGCCTTCAAATTCCAAGGATGACATCAAAGATACAATATCACTTCTATGTAAATCCTTAAAATTCTAACAATTTGCAGTCATGGTGTTAATATTATTTTAAAAAATTATTACCATTTCATTTATACTAATTTATTTTTATTTTATGTTTATCATACTAATAGCAATTTATAAAATATAATATTTTTTTCATATAATATATTGAAATCACTCACAAGAAACACTCTATTATGATGAATGAATAACTTTACAAAACAAATGAATTTATATGTGATTTTGGAGTTTTAGATACTCTCTACATTAAAACATTTTTTTTTTTAATTTGTGTCAATATTTTATTTTTAAATAATTTTAAGATTTTTAAATTTGTAAATTGTTTTTTACATACATACATACATACATACATACATACATACATACATACATACATATATATATATATATATATATATATATATATATATATATATATATATATAATTTTCATATATAATAATAATAACTAATAAACATATTAAAGATTATGCAAAAAAAAAAAATGTTTCTATTACACCATCTACAAACCTAGACTTATTAGTTCTACATATTTTTTATTATGTCATATATATCCAATAAAATATATTGAGAATAAAAAAGCATTAATAATAATAATAAGTACATAGAAATATATATTTTAACATTAAAAAAAATAAGTAAACATGACCCATAAAAAATACAATATTTCGAATATACAAAAAAAATCAAACATATATATATATATATATATTTCTGTTAAATTTAATAAATTGAAACTAATAAACATATTAAAGATTATGTAAAAAAAATTGTTTCTATTGACTAAGGAATTGCACCATCTACAAACCTAGACTTATTAGTTCTACATATATTTTATGGTGTCATATATATCCAATAAAATATATTGAGAATAAAAAAACATTAAAAAAAATAAAATAAATGACAAGTGCATAGAAATATATATTTTAACATAAAAATATAAATAAACATGACCCATAAAAAATACAATATTTCAAATATACAAAAAGACCAAAAAAAATTCAAGCATAAAAAATGTGGAAAAAAAAACAAAATTAACTTATAAAAGATCAGAACTACAAAAAAAACCAAAAACTTAAAACATAAAAAAATAATTTCTTAATTTTTCCTTACCAATTAAGATAAATAAATAAGTAAATATTTCTAATTAATATGGGGTTTTGGGATAGCCAGAGAATCAAGCATAGTTGAAAGAACTTGAAAATTATTGTAATATTCCCATCGAGCTAGCTACATTATTTTGGCCCTAAGAGTGTTATATATATATATATATATATATATATATATATATATATATATATATATATATTTCTCCTTTTCTACACATAAAAAAAATAAAAATTAATTAATTAAAAAAAATTAATTCCAATGACCCATGCAATAGTTTCATTGGATACTTATCTACTTTGCCATCCATATTTCGCATGTCCCCCTGCAAAAGTTTCATTCTATACCTAAACACTTAGTAATTCTCAATGTAAAACTGAATATCAAGTGTAGGAGGAGACAATTTCTATGTAAGTTTGACCTGCTAAGTGGCATCAAATTGTGGCAACATTGATCCTTGAAGAGGAGACAATCTCTATGCAAGATTGACCGCTAAGTGGCATCAAAATTGTGGCAGCATTGATCCTCTAATGCTATAGGTGGCAGCATATCTTCCCTTGATTAGTTGAGTGATTATCTTGAATATTGGTGTGTGGGACAAGTATCCTAACAAGTGTCAATGATGTGGGAACAATATCCCACTTAATTGGTGGCTGATCGAAGGTGTAACCAAATCTCCAACATGTCTTCCTCACTCGCGTAGATTATAAATGGGCCTACGTGAAGCTAGTTGTGATCTCCAACAAATATGTGTAAACCCTTTGTGAACAGGCGTGAAAATGAGACAATTTGGCACGTCAAAACATTTTATTTCATTTTATGTGTGTGATTAAATAATCAATAAAGAGTTGCTAATCTACAAACTCACTTGTAACTATTGGATGAATGGACAAAGCCATTCATTCACTGCATGCACAGAAGTGTCGTTGACTGCTCATAGTTCCTGCTTGGGAGCTCTAGTTTTTGCCAAGTAGTCTGTATGCGAAATCGGTCATAACCTTCCCGTCATTTCCATAGCAGTGGTAGCTCTCCATCTCCACCTCGAATTATACAGGATCATTTGAATTTCTTCCTTTAGAATACAATTAGTTAAGCAGGAATTATAGTTGATCGATAAAATAAAAATAAATTCGTTCAGCAATCCAAGCAGAACCAACAAAGGCACTGTGAACATCCAAGCACGAATTGCTTGGTTTACAGGTCAATCGGTTGTTTTGGTGAACATTGATGTTCATGTTCAGGGCATGTTGCTGGTTACGAATTTCAGACTGCTTTTCCTGAGCGAGGCACTTGATTTCTCTGGGCACAATTCCCCTAGTTACCATCGACAAGTTCAACAATTAAAAGCGAAGGTAACCTCTGCATCGTGTCTGATGCAAGTTGAAAGCAGGCACATGAATATTCTTGTTTATGGATTTTCTCCAGGAACTAGGCAGAGGAAGCTCATTGTGTCCCCATTTGCAGTGTTGCAAATGTTCCAGTGGATTTCAGTCCTAATTATCAAACTTCCACCATTTAATAATTTAATACCTTCACTCTTTCTAAAAGCCACATTCATAAACGAAATAATGATGATAATATGGTTCAGCCTCTGAGCTACATTCTAAGTAGCTATAGAGTGCTAACTGTAGGGAGGGCTTTGCACCAACTCAGAGCAGTCACTTGCCACTTGACTGGGCTACATCAGTAGTTAGAGTATAGAGCTTCCCCTGATATGTTCACATGGTTTAGGGAATAGATATGTCTCATTTGTACATTGAAACTCGATTGTATTCATCTCAGAGAAAGAATTTGCTCCAAAATTTCGTGGTATTTTGATATTATGATATTTTGACATTAAAATACCTAAATATATACACCATAATTAAATTCTTGGGTATTTTCAAATCAACTCTTTCAATTTTTAAGTGTTTACCATATACTTGCTCATTCAAAGAACGTTAATTGCCATTTGAAAACATATAATATTGACAATGAAAGATCATAAAATAATTAAAATAATGTGTTGTTTTGTGTCTAAATCTTGGTCTCAGATCTACCAACATTATCCATCCTTAAGGATCAAATTCTAAGTATCACTACAGTGCTATCATGGATGTGTTAAAGCAATCGACATTGATCCAGCAATAAGCTACTTGGAGGACACCATTTCACTGCAGCCACTTCCCACTTGAGTGGGCTGCTTGAGTAGCTAGATTACAGAGCTTCCCCTGATAGGTTCACGCATGGCTTAGGGAATAGATATATGCCTCGTCTGTGCATTGAAACTCGATTGTATTAATCACGAAAACCGTTCTCACACAAATAGTTTTAATAGGATCTTGGATATGTTAAAGAAATCGCCATTGATTCAGCAATAAGCTGCTTGGAGGGCACCATTTCAGGTCACTTCCCACTTGAGTAGCTGGATTACAGAGCTCCCCCTGATGGGTTCACATGGTTTAGGGAATAGATATATTCCTCATTTGTGCCCTAAAAATCGATTGTATTAATCCGCAAAACCATTCTCACACAAATAGTTTTAATGGGATCTACATTTTACAGTGGAAACCATTTGAATTTTGAATTTTTCAGATAATCAACACAAACACAGAAAATGAGTTTGAGAATTTGCTCCAAATTCCATAGTATTTTGATATTATGTATCACTGTAATCATCTACATTAATCCCTTTCAAAGTTTAAGTGTTCATGATATGCTTGCATATTAGAAGAACATGATTAATTATTATATGTCAGTAGAAATATGGAATAATGAAGGACATTAAATGATGTATTGTTTTTGTGTTTAAATTTTGGTTTCAGATCTTCCAACATGTGGTCTGATGAATCACCCAAAACATGTTTAGCACTCAACATGTTACATACCAAGATTTTGAATCTCATATTAGACATATTAGACATATTGGAAGTTCATAGAAGGAAATGTACGTACAATGAAATATGAAGGAAATACATCATTCTAACACATAATTATCTAAACTGTACATAAAGTGAAATATGAAGCAAATTTAATGCTTCTATTCCACACATACTTATCGTTAGCGAAAGACATTGAAGAACTCTTCAATTAGTGATCTTACTGAACATTGCATTGTGCAGTAAGTGGTCACAGGTTGTAGGGTACAATTGGTCTTCCGGATTAAGAACTTCGTTGAATCTTAGCCCAAAATCTTCCCTGGATTTATGTCTTGCCTTAGAGACATGAACAAAACAGTCAAATTACTGATCTGAACTCAATTTTTTTTTGGATGGGCCAGATAATTCAAAACTATCAAATTTGCAGAAAACGATTGTCTCCAAAGAAAATGAAAATTGCTCGTATTCTCGAGAAACAAAGTGAAAATTGAGTTGGAAATTTGGAGCCAAGACTTAACTGCGTGCGTGGTGGCTTCTTTGGAGGTGTTCACACTCTAAGCAATGGTTGAATAAACTAAACATATCCGATTTCCTCTGTGACTTAAGCTTCTTATTATGTTTTTGGCGTTCCATAAAACGAAGTTATGGTGACTTTCTCGAAGGGCTCAAAATTGTATTGACTGTTATCATAAGACAACAACTTGATCACATTTCCCCGCAATCTCTATTGCAATTTTGCCAATCTGAATTTACACTGAAAAGAGATGCAGTCAGTGCGTTGATTGCTGAAGAGACTCAATCTTCAATCGACCATCTTCCCCTATACACAGATGCAATCTGTCTTTGCTCTTAGTCCACAGTTTCAATCTCCTTCTATGCGTTCGACTACCAGATCCAATCGAAGGATTGACAAAGATGAGTGTGCTTACTGACATCAAACAAGATAGGGCAAGAGCCAGGTCCCGGTAACCGCAACAACAAACTGATCGAGGAGCAGTGTTTAGTTAGACATAAACCAATCGACGAGCACAGTTTGACAGAAAGCGAGGAGGAGTGTTCAGTTTGACGGGAAGTGAGAATGAGGTCTTATATTACCCAAGACTGTTGAGATTTTGTGACACGTGTTGAGAACGACAAATCTCAACAGTGTCACAAACAAGAACCCAACAATAGAATGCTTATCGGCATAATGAAAAAAACAAAAAAACACATTAATATTAAAATAAAAATAAAAACAGGGTCTTGGTTAAACGGTGATGAGGCGGGCTGTTATAGCACTCATCACAGGTCAATTCCCTTTCCCGATCGGGGTGATGTATTGGACATGTTGATGAAAAAAAAATAAAAGAGAAAAAAAAAGTGAAAAATAAAAGGAACTACCAAGCTTACAAAAAAAAAAAAAGAACAATGTAAAATCTATTAAAAAAATCAAATTCTAAATCTTCCGGGAAATCACATGAGAAATTTTGGAACTGACGCGTTTCGAACTACCAACTGTAATTCATCATCGGGATAAAAAAACCCGCTTGTTCATTGTCGAAAGGGATCCCCGCCCGCCTAATGGCTAAAACCCGCGAGAAGCAAGGGGTGGGCATTTTTTTTTAATTTATTATTTATTTTTTACTATATTTATTTATTTATTTATTTTTAATTTTTAATTTCTTTTAAATTTTAATTCTTTAAATATATATATTTTTTTAATTTAAAAAAAATTGAATTTTGTTTTTATTTTTTTATTTTTTACGTTTTCCATTTTTTTAATATAAATTTTAAATTTAATTTTTTTTTTTTAATTTTATCATTTTTAAAATTATGTGGTTTGGTTGTTTTTTTATGACAATAAAAAAAAAATTGTTTTTAATGTTTTTTTGGTTGCTTAATTTTTATTTTTTATCTTTAAATTATGTGCTTTTTAAATTTTTTATCCAATTTTTTATTTATTTTTTGAAATCTTTTGTTTTTTTGACATATTTTTTTTATATTTGATTTTTTTTTGTCATGTTTTTATTTTTTTTTAATTTTTATGTTTTATTACCAACATGAAAATCACTACTCTAAACAAAAAGGGTTGATGTTCCATCAACACTTTTCAAAGAAAATCACTAACATTTAAAAACAAATGTTGATATTTGATAAATAAATAAAAACATTAAGTGTTAAAAATCAACATGAAAATCAATGAAATTTAAAAAAATAAATTAAGAAAATTTAAAGTGCCAAAAATATGCCCAAAAAAAATAGGTGATTCTGCATCACCACTTTTCAAAATAAATATGAAAATCAACAACATTTAAAAAATAAAATCAAAGAAAATTTAAGGTGCCAAAAATATGCTAAAAAAAAGGTGATATTGCATTACCACTTTTCAAATTGGATGCTTTATTTTCTACCTTAAAAAACGGGTAATTGGTAATTTTCTCGTTTGATCGACAACTATGTTTCTTTTGGCCTCCTAAGTTGGGGACATTGTCTTTATATGTTTTTATGTTTCTTGGTCATATGCTAATCATAGTAGTCAACAAACCTAGTCAGCGTAAGACTACCTCCATTTTGCTATTGAAGTTCTCTTTTTCGAATAATGAATAGAATCTTGATTTACAAATCATAATAATAATAATAATAATATGTATATGTATATGTATATGTGGGTTCATATTATTTGGTCACGTATGAAAAGCCCTACATGTGAGTTTACAACAAGAAAAATGTGTATGTATGTGACTGTCTATAATTAAAATCGCATATGCACAAAGTAAAATGTTAAAATTTGTATTTAAGAGTTGAATTTATTTAACCTTGCAGGATGGAAATTCTATTGCATGAAAGAGAACAAGATGAGATAGGTAGCTTGGTTTTGGAAGACCAAGAATGAATCGATGCTCTAAAAAAATATGGCTTGCTCAAATTCTTCATGATGCAAAATACGAGGGCTCAATCTATATTCTTGAACTTGCTAATAGATTATTGGGATCTAGAAAAAGGACTATTTTTCATTGATTCAATGACCTTACAAATTGAAGTGGAGAATATATATTTCATTGCAGGTCTCTCCATGATAGGAGAAGTGGTCGATTTGAAAGGTAAGGTCAATAGTGGTTTGAGTGTAGATGATTACATTAGTATTTACTGTGCACCAAGGACATAGAAATTTGGGTCCCAAATCCCAATCAAACACATCACTAGACTAGCAATAAAAATCTTCCTTCTTAGGATTTCTTGAGTATCAAGATCATCCTCACTTCATCGAGCTCCATGACCAGCCATGTCTCTAACATTGGAATGCTTGAAGCTTGTGTTTACGACTGGTGCACAATGCTCTTAGGTAATATGAAGAGGCAACTTACATCATGCCAAAAAGGGAAGACCAAAAATTTAGGTTATGGTACCATTCTTTGCTCATTTTTATTTGAGAAAATTCCTACATTGAAACCCAAGGTAGCACACTGTAATATTCCCAATTAGCCTCAAGCTAATTGGAATATTAAATTTTTCTTTACCTTTCTGTTCATGAATAAATGTATAAAGGAGGAACATAAAAACTCCTAAAACAACAAAATAAATCAATGCCCCATGTGAACAAGGATAAATCTGGGCTGCCTTAATAAAACACCCTTATGTGTGAAAGGGATTGACACATTTGATTGGGTCAATAGGACCAAATCAACAACGCTTTCCATATGCAATGAACCTCCTAGATGCACAGTGCAGTTCTAGACGAAGGCCACACATGTGAAAGGAGCTAAATCATTCAGATGGTTTAGGGTTTTTCAAGATCTCAATCTTATAAAAGGCAGAGGAGGACAACAAGAGAAGGGTTGTTGATGAACATATTATTTCTGAAGAATTTGTCTATTTAGACATTTATCATTCTCTTGGTTGTTTAGCAGAGAATAGTGTTGTTTAGCATAAGGATCTCCTGTTTAGGAATCCTTCTCTTTCCTTGAGTAGCTCTTGGAAGAGACTTTTATTTCATGTCCACTATCAGGCATAAGGCCAAGCTTCTCCTTTCAACTACAATTCATATCCTGTTGACGGTTTGGTTGTCTTTGTAAGATGCAGCTAGTGGAGGCTAGATCTACTCAAATCTAGGCCAATCTAGTGCCCCTTTTCAGTGGGAAAGGATTCTATCCCATTGTAAAGAGTGTTCTGGATCATTGGAGCTTCAGATCTACATCTTGGCATCATGCCAAACTATTCTTCAAGCCTAGAATGCATTCCCTCTTCTAGCACTGCGGTATCTGCAAAGAGGAAATTTGCAGGGTGTTTTGGCAAAGTTTGAGGAGTGATCTCTGGTGTTAGGGATCTATCGTTCACTGTGGTGATCCATGGATTTCTGTTCTATTCCATGTCATATTTAGATCTGATCTGAATACTCCTATATATACTTCAGAAATTCTGAATAGATTTGCAGATCTGCTGCATAGAATCTCAAATCTACTACATGTGCTTCATGATTTGCTGAAATCCCCAAGGGGAATGTAAAGTAGAAACATTATAGTGTATGGATCTGTCATGGATCTGACTGTTCATGCTTTATTTTTCTCTAGATCTAAGTTGTAATCTACTACTATAGTACACTCAATAAAATAATGTTGTCAAGCCTTTGCAATCAATAGATGTGTTGCAACACCTCTTTTTGAGGGTTTCTTTCTGTATAAGTCTTCTATTTTCTGTTCTAAGACTCATGGGCTTCAATACAATTCTGATTTTCTGATGTATATGAAATTATTGAGCCTCCAAATTGGCCTACTGTTGCTACCTTGCTGAACTGCGTTATTTCTGAAGTACTGTTGTTTAATCTTGTTGCAGTCCCATTCTTAGGCATTTTTTAGCTGTACTAGGTGTGGAAGACCTATTTACCTCACCTAGAAAGATTTGTTTTTGATCCCCTCTTGGATTCATGTCCTATATTGTCATATCTAAGGGATCCAAGGGTTAGTTTTCAATCCTGTAGCATACATTCTTGAAAAATGCATTTTTCAGGCATGCCTTGCTATGCAGCCCATTTTAGGGATATTACAGTGGTATCAGAGCATCATCTTGGCACAGCCTGTGCTTTCTTAAGAAGCCAATATCCCTTCCACAGAAGGAGAGCCTCTTGATGAGAGAGAGAAGAGGTATCTAAGAAGAAGACAAAAGAAGTATGATTACACTGAAGACACAAAAGGAAAGGGTAAAACCCATTTCTCTGGAAGAATTAAAGGGAAAGAGTTCTCAAAAACTCTGTTCCAAACTCTGTATGAGCTTAAAGGAGAAATCAAAGAAATGAAGAGGGAAAGACATGAAGGTCCCTCAAGAAGATCTTTACATGAAGAAAACCCTAGTTCTTCATATTATATGTGCAAGAACTCAGCTACACAATCAATTATAAAACATTGTTCTATGCCCAGATTTACTGCAAGAGAAATGGAGGAAGAAGATGCACCAAAGGAGGATACTTTGAGTGATTATCTTCAGGAGTATGAATCTAAATCTTGGAAAATCAAGGAGCACTTGATCTTCCAAGATTTTCGCGAGCTCAAGGAGGAAAGGAGATCCAACAAGTACAATAGAAGGAGAAGACGTAGATTCTTTCTGCCAAATTTTGATGGATCTTCCACATGCACAGCCAAAGCATGGATAGATCAACTATACTCATATTTGGATCTACATCAAGTTTCAGAAAAGGAAGCCCTTAAGGTAGCAGTGTTTCATCATAAAGGTAAATCTTATGCTTGGTGGTTATTTGAATCCTTTTCATTGAAGAATGCAAATATATCTACTTATGCAAGATTCACTAGGAGGTTAGTGAAGAGATTTGATGCGAAACAAATTGAAACATCTTTGATTGAGCTAGAAAATAATGAACATGCAAAACCATTGCATGAATTGGAAAGATCTGTTATGCCAACTCCACTTCATATTTCTGTTGAAGGGGATAGAGAATTTTGTGATACTTTTCCAAGGGAAAGATCCACATTGCATGAGGAGCTTTCTTCTCCAAAGGAAGTCATGGAGATTCCTCTTTCAAGGGAAGGCCAAGACCTAAGGTCTCTCATTGACAATGAGGTGTTCTCCAATACTTATGAGGAGAAAGAACAAGAGGGTAGTAACAACGTTGTCACTTCAGAAGAAGATCCATCACCACATGGGGAGGGACATGAAGTTATTGTTTCAAGGGAAATATCTTTTTCATCTCTGCAAATGATTCCCAAGGAGCATTATGTGACAATATTATTAGGCGATAACACCTTGCTCCAAGAAAGCGGAGGAAGGATGGATCAACATCCAATGATGAGGAGCATGCACCCTTGTTTATTTCAAGGGGTTTCTATTCATGAGAAGGATACTGACATATGAAGCAAGGAGAGGGATAAATCAATCCACTCATTCATACAATCTACTTCAGATCTTGATGTCTCTTTACATGGAGGAATTCCACCCGAGAGACGCCCTGATTGGAAGAAGAATAAATTGTTCTCTAAATTTTGTGCTACAGTGACATATTTGGCTAATAAAGGAGCCTTGAGGGGAGCTACCACAACACTAGGATATATTGATGGATTCCAAGGAGAGCTAAGAAATTTTTTGAAATTGGCTTTGCTATCTTTCATCCATCTATTTGCGCTGGAAAATAAGAATTTAGAAATCTATGATGACATTAGCATGATGTCAAATGTCCACTCCATAGTCTTGGTGCAGCAAATGATATCTCTATATACAAAGAAGATTTCTGAAGATGACAAGAGTGTATCAACACTCTTGTATGCATGGGCCAAACTATGGAATTTTTGGAAGAAAGTGACCTTTCAAAAGGAGATTGACTTCCCTAAACTTCAATCTTGTCTTGAGCAAGATCAGCTACAAGAGAGGCATCAAAGATGGAGCTACAATACTCCAACATGTGACTTTGGCATTGAGCATGTCAAAGAGGAGAATGTTGATATGAGAGCTACTTCATTTCATAATTCTACAATGTTGACATTGTTCGGAAGCCTAGATCCATATTGGGAGTCCCAACTCTTGGTGGAATATTCAAAGAATCTCTTCACATGTAAGGTTATTGAGGGGAAAATGGAAGATAGGAGGTGTAGAGTGGTTGATGGAGTTATTTATTTTCATGATCAGATATTTTTGACTGAAGAATCAAAACTGAAAGATAAACTACTGTATGTAGCCTATGAGATCTTTCTTTATACTCCCACTGATTTCATTATAACACACCATATTATCTTGAACGGATTCATGTGGGAAGGCTTTGAAGAATATTTACATCAGCATTATCAAATATGCATGTACCATATGGAGATGGAGAAGCTACATAAATCTATGAAAGGGTTAATTCATCCCTCTCTTTCTCTTCTTGAGGAAAGGGATAGATCTATGCACCACTCCATTTGTTTGAGGAGGACTATTGGTGAAAAGCATACTTATGTAAATCATATTTTATTTTCTGACTGTATGCATTTTTTTAATATGTAGATGTAGGTCATGATTCCAAAGAGGAGTGTTATACCTTATAAAATTCATGGGCAACTTTGGGCCAAAACTATTTCTAAATATGGCCACTCCCTTGGTGAACAAAGGGAGATTCTGCAGCATGATGGGTGCTTTCCGAAGGCACCAAATATATCTCCCACTTTCAGCCATGGAGATATGTTATGGGAAGCAAGTAAGTGGTGGGAAAACCACTTAGCACATCTAGATATGAGGCAGGCAGGAGATGAATTGCGCTGGTTTCTCTTGGGTGAGTGTGGGTACTACCCAAAGATTCATATTTTCTTGTCTCGTGCCTTGTGTTTCAATGGGAGGATGCATAAGAAGAAGTCATGGTTTCTTTGGTTGACAAGAAGAGAGTTTGGACATCACATGTTAAATCTCATGTCCATGTATTTACTTTTTTTGGGGATGTATCTCATGTATTTACATGTATTTCTGTTTGGAATATATCTCATGATCATGTATGTACTTGGGTTTGGTAGAAAATGTAACTCTCACATGAGGATGCATAAGAGAGCTTGTTTGTATCATGATGATAATGATGCTCTGATATTTATTGGGGGCATGATAGGAGGGATGACACATGGTTTGGATGTGTCCATTGGGAATGAAACTTCCCATACTTATGCATACTTCAAGAAGAGGATGGAACATTGTATGGCTGCTACACTATGTCTCTTCTTTCCTTATGTAAGAAGCCATATGATTGACTTATGTCTTTGGGAAAAGTCTCTCACATGGGAATATTTTTGGAAAGGCATGTGTTACTTGAGTCATATTCAGCTAACACCTCTTATCCTCTATTATTTTCAAGATTTGGAGAAGCTTATGACAACAAGAAGGTGGTTGGGTGGCCACTTATTGTACTATATTTTGAGGCAGTAAGAAGAAGAGCAACGCTGGTCTCAATGGAGGGACTATTGTCACCATCCAATATATCATATGACAGTTAGTCCATGTTTCTTTTGGAGAACATATGGTGATGATACTTTATTCACTATATCCATGGAATATTGGGCAAGGAGAGTCCCTAGAATCAATGAAGGGAATCATGAGGCCAAGTATATTTTGGCTTCATGAGGACTATATTATTGTAGCCCAGGATCAACACCTCCACATTTATCATAAATGGAGGGAGAGACATCGTAAGTTGAACATTCTTACCTCTCATTTCCAACCATGCAGCCCCTATACATTGCATAAGGAGGGCATTGGTGACTATTTCTGTGAGCTACCAAGGATGGCTCACTTTGTTTGGATGATAGCATGGAGATTGAAGTTCCTCATGAGGGTTGAAGCACCCACTATTAATTATCTCCCACGCCTTGAGAAGGCCAATGGAAAACACATGATTCTTTCTATGTATCTCCTACTTCTTCATGATGAATGCCATTTGGGTTACTCACCAAAGGCAAACTTGTATTCTTGGGAGGAGACAATTCCATTGGAGATTTTTCATGGTCCCTGTGAGTTACTTGAGGACAAGAAACATTTTGGAGGGGACGACTATAATGTTCCCAATTAGCCTCAAGCTAATTGGAATATTAAATTTTGCTTTACTTTTCTGTTCATGAATAAATGTATAAAGGAGGAACATAAAAAATCCTAAAACAACAAAATAAATCAATGCCCCATGTGAACAAGGCTAAATCTAGGTTTCCTTAATAAAACACCCTTATGTGTGAAAGGGATTGAGACATTTGATTGGGTCAATAGGACCAAAACAACAACGCTTTCCAGATGCAATGAACCTCCTAGATGCACATCACAGTTTGAGATGAAGCCCACACATGTGAAAGGAGCTAAATCATTGAGATGGTTTAGGGTTTTGCAAGATCTTAATCTTATAAAAGGAAGAGGAGGACAACAAGAGAAGGGTTGTTGATGAACATATTATTTCTTAAGAGTTTTTCGGTTTAAACATTTTCTTAAGATTTTTTCTGTTTAACCATTTCTCATTCTCTTGGTTGTTTAGCAAAGAATAGTGTTGTTTAGCACAAGGATCTCATGTTTAGGAATCCTTCTCTTTCCTTGAGTAGCTCTTGGAAGAGACTTGTATTTCTTGTCCAGTATTAGGAATAAGGCCAAGATTCTCCTTTCAACTACAATTCAAATCCTGTTGAGGGTTTGGCTGTCTTCGCAAGCTGCAGCGAGTGGATCATGAAGGCAGTGAGATTTCTAGAACTCAAAAGAACCCTTCTGCTCTAAAGAAAACTCCATTTTTGGGCCTAATTTCCTCATTTTATTACCCTACCTACACCCCCATTCATCCCCTTTTTCCCCTTCCAAAAACCCTTAAAAACTCCTCCCTCATTAACCATTTTCTTCTAAAAAGCCTTAAAACAATGTAAAAATCCTTTTACATTATTTTACCCTAACTTCTAAATCTATCAGATCCTCTAAAAACCTTGCAAAACTCTGTTTTTATGATAAAAACCCACTTTTTGTGAAAAGGTCTTTTAAGACCCTTTTTCGGTTTAAACCCAGCCCCCTCACCCACATGACTCTAAAAACATGACCCTCCACCTATTCCTAACCCCTTCTGCCATATAACTACACTTCCGCCCTTTCATTTTACTTGAACCCCCAACCTTATAAAAAAACCCACCCAAACCTTCAAAAAGCAATTAAAACATGGGCCTGCTACCCTTCCAACCGCTCAGTTTGTCATGCAATCTCCACCGTTGATCAAAGGTCCTCAAACTTGATCCAAGGACCATTACCTCCTCTCCGTTCAACCCCAGAGGTAAATCCAACCCCGCACCACATGACAAAATCTGCCACATCAGCACTCCCGAGCCTCGCTCTCCATTGAACCCCTCGTCAAATAAAAGCCGACCACCTATCTTGGGCTCCACTCCACAGACCTGTGCCCTGGCCCCGAAAGCCCTCCGCACCGTTGATCTCACATGTCGAGATCTGATGGATCACACTCGTATCACACAAGATTTTGCACTGAAGTTTAATGCTCCTAACCCGCATGAAAAAATTGGTTTCGCCCTGAAGATGCAGCAACTGATGAATGGAATCATGCTTGATGAGCTCAAAACCATTTCTCGCTCATCGCTCGCACGATAAACCACTGCAATTTTCCCAAAACCGCCTTCCTCCTCCCACGCCAAAATTCAATTTTCTTCATCCTTCTACTTGGTTCCGCATACAGAACCTTCCCTCTGAGCTCCCTCCTCCTCTACAGATCGCCCCCAATGCCTAAGAAATGCAAAAATGCAGTTTAAATCCAATCCCGCAGGATTTTCATTAAAAAAAATTTGTGTGTTTGCAGGTTTTAATGGCGGTGGTGCCCAGAGGGGCATTCAAATGATAAAATAACCTCTGGATGATGATTCGAGAGGAAAATACACATAAAAAAGGCCAAGGGTTTGCATAAAAGACTTAACCCTCATTGAATCACGATTATCGATGGGTTATAAACCCTTATACCATGAAGATATTCTCCCTGTGCACCGAAAAAGCAAACAGTTAGAGAAAAGAACAGAAGAAATGAAGGAAGCCGAAGGATTAAGGTTAAATACCAAATCAAAGAGAAAATACAGAAGATTAGCTTTTAAAGACAGTTATTAAAGATAAAAGTCAAAAGTTTAAAGCAAAGAGATAAAGGACAAAACAGTCATAAAGAAGAATGAAAGATAAAGGATAAAAATAGATTATTGAAGCAAAATCAAAGATTAGAGGCCTAATTACTGAGGTTTTGTGACTAAAACAAGGATATATTTACCCAAAGACAGCTTCAAATGACTCAAAAAAGAAGCAATTACTTCTCCAAAGACAGATTTTCCACCTACAATGTGTTTTCTTTCAATAAAGGCATTAGGTAGTTACTACACAGTCAAAGATATTTTAAAGCAGCTTATCAGTTATTACAAAGTTATTACCAAGCCTTAAAAGTCAAATATTTCAATTAAATAACTCAGAAGTTAAGACAAAAGTTATTATTTCAGAGTAACTCTTTTAGATATTTTTTCCTTGGGCCTTGCACGGTCTCAAAGGTCAAAAATCATTAACTCTATAATAAATAACATTTAAACACCCTAGATTGGCAGCACCTCCTCATTTTGCATATAAATATTGCATATGAGCCACATTTTAAATGTTGGTTACTTGATGGTTATTGGACTGATTTTTGTTGTTAAGCTAGTTGAGAAATGCTAGACTGAACTGGAGAAATCTTTGAGTTGCAGAGAGCTATTGTACCTGGAGTATTGTAACTAGTTTGATCATCAATAATACAAGCAAGTTCACAGGATCCTTGAGCTGTATCAATGGTGAAGTTTTCCTAAATTGTTATTGTTTCTCCTTATGTTTTCCATTATGTCCATTTTTCTTTGATAAAGAAACAGAAGTTTTAGATTATGATTTTCTGTTTCAGCACCCTATTTTTGTCTGTGTTTCTTTATGTTCATGTTTCTTCTACAAGGTTTGATTGGAAGATTCTTAATTTCCTTCTAGTTACATCTAACTTGTTGTCTTGGAAACGATTCAATAGAGTGAAACCAAGGAAATTATGGTGAGCCCATGTTCCTTTGAGTAGGACTTGAGTTATTGTTTTTTAGGATATTTCTCTAAAGTATGCTTATTAAAGTCTAAATTAGATAGGTTTATGGTTTTCCCTGCCCTCTGTTCTGGCTTGAAATGTTTCTTTAAAGAGTCTTTGAGAGTTGTCAAAAGAAGATTCGATTATTTTTGTTTGATTTTAGACCACTCTTGTTGTTATCTTATATGCTTTTGTTATCTGAAAGTAGTCTTTGATTGCTGGATTTTTGTTTGAAATGTTGCTTATTAAAGGTTTTCCCAAAGAAGTCTATGGTTTTCCCTGTCATTTGGCTTGCTCCAAAAAGTTACCTTAAAAATATTTTCTTGTCTAGGTAGAGCTAGAAGATTCTTAATTGACTATAGCTTTGCTTCATTCACAAATTATTATTGTTTTATATCACAACCTAATCTAAAGAATCCATCTGATATAGTTAGATTTCCCTATGAATACCCTTGCAGAGTTCATGAACAATTAAATCCTTTTATGACTCCATATCCCAATGGATTGATGTTTTCTCACAGTCTATTTGTTTAGCTGAAACATTTCCTCAAACAGTCACACCATTGATCCTTCAATATCTCAGCTAATCAAACCAAAAACAAAAACAAGTCCTTAGAACTTCATAACTAGCCTAAAATCTTAAATCAAAGAGCATAAAGATATATTATTTGAAAACACCTTTATAGAGAGTTCCCTCTCTAAATACAGGAAGTCTAGGTCCTTGGATTCCAAAGTGGTTCTGATGTGGCCCCTGTAGTGTTTATTCTTGCCACTCTTGCAAATTACAAGGAGCCAACATAGTGGCAACCATACTGGGGAATACTGAGTAAATAAACATTCCAAATTCACTCAAAACTTAGAAAATCTCATTAGTTTAAGATGAATCAAGTATTGTCTAAGAATGGTTTCTGATTGATGATGGTGGGAAACAATCAGTCATAAAACAAGTAAAAATCCTCCACCTGGTGACTCCACTAATTTTCCATTGACTCCACTGGGAAACTTACCCTATCATCAAAACATTAAACAATACCTAGTCAGAATACTGTGTGAGTTAAGTATCTATTTTTACAGTTTGGTTTGTGTCTTAAGGTTGTTATACCACTAAACCTTACTGACTTATTAGGTCCAAAATCCTGGCTTCTTGAAGAATCCATACTAGATCACATCCTGACCCAAATCCTCCTGCAATAGTTGGCAATCCTAAAAGCATTCTTAGGAAGTATCCTACATCTAAAAACCCAACTATTGACAGACCAATCCACAGAGCAATTTCTTTCCCTGAGAACCTTACAAACTTTCAAAATACCCAAGTTGACTTACCTCATACACAAAGCTTATCAAGATCCAAGTCACAAGGTGGTATAGACTAGATAGACCTGGAGCTTGTAGCCTCACTACAAAGCGATAGCAGGGAAGCCTCCCCTTCCACTTCTACTGATTCCTATTTTCTCCATAACTTTGGCTTCTCTCATCCTAAATCTTCTCAAAATCACTTAGCTAGTCCAATTACCTCAGCTACAGCCACCCATACATCCATTGTTCAAACCACTCCACTTCATCACCTTCCTCCACTTGTTAACCCCCATTGTTTCCACAAGCTCATATCATGGCAACATGGTATACTCCCTTAGTCCTTCCTTTACCTCTAGTTTCTCTACCACAGGACTATCAGTCCAAGATTCCATTATATGATGCTAGTAGTTCTACTACAACTCAACAACATGTGGATAAAATGAATGACCACTTTGATAGACAAGAAATGGATGATGAAACTGTTAAACTTAGAATGTTTTCTCAAATTTTAGGGGGAGAAGCAAGAAAATGGTTCAAAGGCTTAACCCCTAAGAGTATCAATGATCTCCCTACTTTCCATCAACTATTCCTAAACAAGTGGGAAGTCAAGATAAATCCCCTTCAAATCCTATGAGAATACAATGACCTCAAAAGAAATGTTGGAGAGAGTGTCCAAGATTATTTCACTAGATTCAATAGTGTTTATAATGCACTCCCTCCACAAATGAAACCCCCACAAGGCTTAGCCTTAATGAATTTTCCTGAAGGATTTGACCCAGACATGTGTTACCAATTAAGAGAGAGAGAACCCCTTACATTAGAAGACATGCAGAAGTGGGAAGTAAGTGTAGAGGCTAACCTAAATTCCAGAATGGCTAGATTGAAAGCAGAGAAAAAGTTTACTTACAAAGATGATGCTGGACCCTCCACATCAGACACCAAAATTGATAGTCTGGTTAGAACCATGGAGATGATGTTGGAGAGAATTAGCATGAATGAGAGAGCTTATTCTAAAGAAAACCAAACAACTCCTCCAAATAAAAATCAAAATCAGAACCAAAACTTTAGAAGGAATCCCCCTCAAATTAGACAAAGAGGCCCTGATCAAAAAGTCAGACCTCCTTTCCAACAGAATTATGTTGATGAAGATGAGGGAGTGATTGAATAAATAGAGGGAAATCACATAAAATTATTGGGAGTAAACAATGAGGTTACTATTTTCCTCACTAAAGAAGAACAAGGCATATCTATACCCTATGATGAAGAAATCCTAGAGTCTGAAGACTACAAACAAGGCTTTGAAAATTCTATAATTGAAGTACACAAACAATATGATCTTAGGAGTAAAAAGAGTCAAGACATTCCCAAAAAGAAAGCCTCTGAAATTTCTACTAGAAATAATTTTGAAAATATTTCTAAAAAGACAGCAGAGAACGACAAAATAGTGGCTGAAAGTTCTGACAAAACAAAGGAAAAAACACCCAAATTTCTGACAAACATAGTGGTGAAAAAATTAGCACTAGCAACTCAGCTAATGCTCCTAGTAAAACTATTTTAATTGTTGTTCATAATAAAAACTAGCAAGCTAATCTTGTTGAGAAAACAGTGACTAAGAATAATGATCTAAACATTTTGAAAACTCAAATACCTTTCAACATAGAGAGTGAGATTGCAAAAATCAAGATCCCTATTCCTCTTACTGAATTAGTCACCCAAGATGTATATAAAACCCAACTTTTAAGAGCTTTAAACATAGGAGAACAAACTGATTCACTCAATGTGACTGATGACAAGCCTAAGCTTCTGTTTGGACTAGAAGTAGAAGGGAATTTTCAAGAAGGAGGTGTTCCTCCCTTTTATGTCAGTCTAAACATCAATGATAAGACTTTTCACAATGCCATGCTTGACTTAGGGGCCTCCCACAACCTAATGCCAAAAGTAGTGATGGAAAGACTAGGCCTTGAGATAACTAGACCTTACAAGGATTTATACTCCTTTGATTCTAGTAGAGTTAAATGTCTAGGCCTGATCAAAGATTTATGTGTCAATTTAGCACAAATACCATCCGAGGGCCTAGTGATGGACATTGTACTGGCTAATATACCTCCTAAATATGGCATGCTCCTTTCAAGCTCATGGGGTGCTAAACTCCAAGGTACCCTGCAAATGGATATGGCTTATGCAACCATCCCTGTCTTTAGTCAACCAGGGAGACTCTATAGGGAAACACACATGAAATACATGGTTATTAGTCAAGAAAAACTAGACAACTCCCCTCTTTATTCTATTCGCACTGACCTTGACTCATTCATTCTTTACAATGATTAAAATCTTAATGAGCAAGGGGAAGGAGATTACAAATCAACAATATAAAAAGAAAGAAGAAAGGAGAAAAAACTAAAAAAGTTTGCTAACTCAGAACATCATAGAAGACATGATGAAGGCCATAGGCAACAGACCAACCATCAACACAGGGTTGATTATGACAAGAAAGATAAAACTCAACATAGTGAAAACCTTGAGGAACAAAGTGAAAATGAACATAGTGCAGATCCTAAGAAG
The DNA here is from genome assembly GCA_034641835.2 of Pinus albicaulis. Lineage (NCBI taxonomy): Eukaryota > Viridiplantae > Streptophyta > Pinopsida > Pinales > Pinaceae > Pinus > Pinus albicaulis. The sequence continues at coordinate 966,504,841 of CM076575.1, forward strand.
CAACATAGTGACATCCAAAATAAACAATACAAAGAGGACATAGATGAATTTAAAAACAAATCTGAATGTGAACCTCTTTGGAGTATGAGTTTTGATGGGTCTTGCAGTAAAACTGGTTCAGGAGAACGCATATGGGTACATAACACAGAAAATAGTCAGGTTGAGGGCCATTAATACAAACTAAACTTTCAATGCACCAATAACATAGCCGAATATGAGGCTGTCCTCTTAGGACTGAAATTATTGAAAAAAATAGGAGCCAAGAGGATAAATGTTCATGGAGCCTCAGAACTTATTATTAAACAAGTGAATGGAGAATATACTACCAAGCATCCAAGATTACATGCATATAGAGATGATGTTGTTGACATTTTGAAAACATTCACAGAATATGAGCTTAACTTTGTCCTTAGAAACCAAAATATCCTTGCCAATGGTTTATCATTTGCTGCTAGTACATGTCTAAAACCTTATGAAAGAAAAAGATACAAAGTCCAAGTTAAATATAGACCAGTAGTCCCTAATAATATAAAATATTGACAAGTCTTTGAAGGAGATAAATAGATAGAGGATTTCCTACAGTCCAGAAATAGGTTTGAAATGCCAAATTCAGACTTAGAGTATGAATAAGACTGTCCTTTAGAGGAAAAATCTTATGAAGAAGAACTCCTAACATTGTTGATATAAGCATTGTTGATATAAACTTGTTACCTAGAGAACAACCACAGAAAACAGAGCTGAGCACTAATTTAGAACAAGAATATTTTGAAGTGCTGCAATCTCACACTGATCAATTTCCAAAGGGATTGGTGCCTCTAAAAGAGTTGTTTGACTTTAATGATGTTTCCAAAAAGCCAAAAATGGAACCCACTAAAATTGAAATAGAAGAGTGCAATATAGGCAGTGAATTAAAACCCAAGATGATTAAATTATGCAAAACGCTGCCAGCTCATATAAAACTGAGATATCTTGAGATTTTTAGAGAATTTTCTGATTTTTTTGCTTGGAGTTATGAGGACTTAAAATCATATGACACAGAGATAATTCAGCATAAGATACCCCTCAAATAAAACCAGAAACCGCTTAGACAAAAATTGTGCAGAAAAAACCCTGTGAAATTACCTCTGGTTGAGAAAGAAATCAAGAAAATATATGATGTTGGAATCATAGTCCTAGTAAGATACTCAGACTAGGTATCCAACCTTGTATCTGTGAGGAAGAAAATAGGAGAAATAAGGCTTTTCATAGACTTTAGAAACTTAAACAAAGCCTCTTTAAAGGGCAACTACCCCTTGCCCAAAATGGATCATATCTTACAAAGGGTAGTAGGTTCTAAAAGAATTTCTTTGCGACATGGCTTTTCAAGATACAACCAAGTGTTGTACATCATGATGATCAACTTTAAACAACTTTCACTACACCTTGGGGCACTTTCATGCATGTTAAAATTCCCTTTGGTTTAATGAATGCTGGTGCCACTTTCCAAAGAGCCATGGATATTGCTTTCTCAAAAGAGATAGGCTTCTTCATTGTGATATATTTAGATGACATTACAATCTATTCCAAAACAGATGAAGAACACCTTGCTCACTTAAGAAAAGTCTTTGAGAAATCTAGAAAGTATGGTCTATCTTTAAACCCCAAGAAAACTCTATTTGGCCTTCAAGAAGGCAAACTTCTAGGCCATATCATATCTGTAGAGGGAATAAGAATAGACCCAAAAAAGATTGAAGGAATATTTCAAATCAATCATCCTAGAAACATTAAAGAACTACAATCTTTCATTGGAAAGATTAATTCCTTAAGAAGGTTCATACCAAACCTTGTTTAACTCCTTAGAAACATAACAAACATGCTAAAAAGGGAAACAAGAGTTAAATGGACCATTGAGGCAAAGCAATCCTTTGAACGGGTTAAACAAGAACTCACTCAAACACTAGTTATCATTAGCCCTAATTTTAACAAAGTTTTCTTCATCTTCTCCTTTGCATTAGAACACACAGTTGCTATTGTCCTACTTCAGAAAAACATAAAAGGAAAAGAGAAACCCATTGCATTTTTTAGCAAAGCCTTAAGAGATGCACCTCTGAAATACAACATAATGGAAAAACAGGCTTTTGCCTTAATCAAAGCCTTGAAATATTTCATATTTTACACTTTACACTCTCACATCATTGCATTTGTTCCACACGCAGTGGTCAAAGAAATTTCAGCACAAGATCCTGATGGAAAAAGAGGAAAGTGGATTGCTATTATATTAGAATATGACTTGGAAATTAGACCCTCTAAATTGATCAAAGGACAAGGAGTTGCCAAACTAATGGCTGAATCAAACCTCAAAGCATTAGATATGAATATGGTTTATGTTTTAGAAGAACAAGAAGAATGTACAACCCCTCATGTTGAAGATGTATTGCTAAATTCACTTTGGTATGTTGATATCTTGTATGTGCTCTTTTATCTTAATGTTCCTCTTGGTTTATTTAAGACAAAGGCAAGGTTTTTGAAGTTGAAAGCTGTAAATTACTGCATTATAGATAAATGGTTATATTGGAAAAATGCTAGTGGTCTATTTCTTAAATTTTTGCCTGAGAATGATGCAGAGAAGATCAAGCATGAGTTTCATGAAGGAGAGTGTGGAGGCCACCTCTATTGGAAAGCAACTATCAACAAAATCCTTAGAGCTGGTTACTATTGGCCCATCCTCTTTCAAGATATCCATAAATTGGTAGTTAACTACCACAAATGTCAAATATTTGAAGGCAAAAGAAAACTCTTACCTTTACCTCTGCATCCTATTTCTGTTGAAGCCCCTTTCCAACAGTGGGGCCTAGACTTCATTGGGGAAATCCATCCATCCTCATCTTCCCAACATAAATGCAAGCTCACAACAACTGATTACTTTACAAAATGGATAGAGCCCATCCCATCTAGAACTACCACTGATGTAGTCATTATTAAATTCCTTGAAAACCATATTTTGTCTAGATTTGGTTGTCCTAGGAAGATTATCACTAACAATGCTGTTGCCTTTCGATCCAAGAGAATGGTGGATTTTTGCCACAAATATTAGATCACATTGGTTCATTCCACAGCTTATTACCATCAAGGTAATGGGTTGGCAGAATCATCAAACAAAATTGTGATAAACATCATCAAGAAGTTGCTAGAAGGGAATAAAAAGTCATGGCACAGCAAGCTAGTACATGCATTATGGGTATACAGGTTGACATGTAATAAATAAACTGGAATGTCTCCCTACTAGCTAGTTTATGGAGCAGATGCAATTTTTCCAACAATCCTAGTAGTGCCAGTTATGAAGTTTATCCAGGCGGTACAGTCTGAAGAAAATTACATGATAAGAAGAATAAATCAGACCATACAGTTGCAGCAAATGAGAGTTCAAGTTTACAATAGAACACAGCAAGTACAAGAAAACGTCAAGAAGCTAATTGACCAAAGGACAAAGGAAAATGATTTCAAAATTGGTGAAAAAGTGCTCAACAGGGATTCAAGGAGATAAGACAAGGGAAGGCATGGTAAGTTTGAAAATCTATGGAAGGGTCCCTACATCATCCATTCTTCCAGAGGAAACAATATATTTTTCTTACAGGATATTGATGGAACACAATTTTTTGGAGGTCATGTCAATGGCAGGATGCTCAAACATTATTTCCATTAGAGATGCCTAGTTTGAAGCTTTATCCATTGTATATAACATTTTTTTAAAGAAAATATCAGGAAAATAAATGCAAAAATAGAAGAACAAAGACAAAGACGGTAGGAAAAGAAAAGGTATAGCCCCATACCAAAAAAGAGTAAGTTCTGAAAGTGTACAAGTCCAAATGCCACTACTTGAAGAGAAGCCTTATTTAGTCATACAACCTAATCATGACTAAATAAGTTTTAAATTTTTGTTGATAGGTTAGTGAACGAGGATTTTCCAAACCATCTAAAATATCCTTATTAGTAGAATAGATTAGATTAGGAAAAGAAATTTGGTTCTAAAGCTCAAAACCTGAACCAAGAAAGAAAGAGAGGAATTAAAAAGAAAATTACAGGTTTTCAGCCCTTAATATTTTATGTTAGATTTCTGCAAAATAAATTCTGTATGTAGGCTTGTACAAAGTATCAATGCTCATAAAAAATCAGACTGTTCAATTCTGATTTGGTTATGTTTTCAATTTTTTGTTATAGATTAGAGAATAAAAATTTGTCAAATAGTTTAATCTTGACAGATAGTTAGACTAGGTAGAGGAATAAATGAGTTCATCAGTTTAATCTGAGCTCTTGGTTGATATAAGTGTAGAATTTGTTATTTTCCTGTTTTCAAAAGAAAATATGTCAGGGGTTGGCTAATTCAAATGCACCCAATGAAGAAAAAATGTTAGAACAAGTAAAATGGGTAGGTAGAAGTTGAGTTGGGATTAATCATCATATGATTCAAATGCTGCAAATTACAATTCCAAAGCAGTAAATCATCAAGTTAAAGGAGCTCTATCAAAGTGCAAATCAAGGCACTGGTCTACTTCTTCCAGAGATTTATTTTATGAGGTTCTTAAAACCTCCTAAAGGAGTTACCCTACCAAATTGGAGCCACTGTTAGCCATCTATAATTTTTGTTGATATTAAAAGATGACTAAATATTGATTTTGGATTTCTAGAAACAGTATTTGAGAAACACTGTGAGTTCTAGAAATCTCATTGCCTTCATCATCCTAAGTTTGACTATTTTTCACTTAAATTTCCTGTCTTTTCCTTCTCAAATGTTCAGCCTTCTGCTCTAAAGAAAACTCCATTTTTGGGCCTAATTTCCTCTTTTTATCACCCTAACTACACCCCCATTCATCCCCCTTTTCCCCTTCAAAAAACCCCTAAAAACTCCTCCCTCATTCACCATTTTCTTCTAAAAAGCCTTAAAACAATGTAAAAATACTTTTACATTGTTTTAGCCTAACTTCTAAACCTATCAGATCCTCTAAAAACCTTGCAAAAATTTATTTTTATGATAAAAGATCACTTTTTGTGAAAAGGTCCTTTAAGCCGTTTTTTCGGTTTAAACCCAACCCCCTCACCGACATTACTCTAAAAACATGACCCTTTGGCTATTCCTAACCCCTTCTACCATATAACTACTCCTTCGCCCTTTCATTTTACTTGAGCCCCGAACCTTATAAAAAAACCACCCAAACCTTTAAAAAAAAATTAAAACACAGGCCTGCTACTCTTCAAACCACTGAGTTTGTCATGAAATCTCCACCATTGATCAAAGACCCTAAAACCGGATCCAACGACCATCGCCTCTTCTCCCTTCAACCTCACATTTAAATCCAACCCAGCAGCACACGACAAAATGCGCCACATCACCACTCCCGGGCACTGCTCTCCATTGAACCCCTCATCAAATAAAAGCCCGCCAATTGTCTTGGGCTCCACTTCGCAGACCTGTGCCCTGGCCTCGAAAGCCCTTCGCATCGACAATCTCACCTCTCGAGATCTGACGGCTCACACCCGTATCGCGCAAGATTTTGTGCCGAAGTTTAACACTCCTAACCCATGTGAAAAAAGTGGTTTCTCCCTGGACACACGACAGACGATGAATGGAATTGCACTTGATGAGATCAAAACCATTTATCGCTCATTGCTCGCGTGATAAACCACCGCGGTTTTCCCAAAACCGCCTTTCTCCTCTCACACTGAAATTCAATTTTATTCATCCTTCTACCTGGTTCCACATACGAAACCTTCCCTTTGCACTCCCTCCTCCTCTGCAGATCACCCCCAATGCCTCAGAAACCCAAAAATGCAGTTTAAATCCAATCTCGTAGGTTTTTCATTAATGTTTGTTTGTGTGTTTGCAGGTTTAATGGCGGTGGTGCCCAGAGGGCCATTCAAATGATAAAATAACCTCTGGATGACGATCCGAGAGGCAAATACACATAAAGGAGGCCAAGGGTTTGCATAAAGACTTAACCCTCGATGAATCATGATCATCGATGGGTTATAAACCCTTATACCATGAAAAGATCCTCCCTGCGCACCAAACAAGCAAACAGTTAGATAAGAGAACATAATAAATGAAGGAAGCCAAAGGATTAAGGCTAAATCCTAAATCAAAGAGCAAATATAGAAGATTAGCATTTAAAGACAGTGATTAAGGATAAAATTCAAAAGTTTAAAGAAAAGAGATAAAGGAAAAAAAATTCATAAAGAAGAATGAAAGATAAAGGATAAAACAATATTATTGAAGCAAAATCAGAGATCAGAGGCCTAATTACTGAAGTTTTGTAACAAAAACAAGGATATATTTACCCAAAGACAGTTTCGAATGACTCAACAAAGAAGCAATTACTCCTCCAAAGACATATTTTCCACCTACAACATGTTTTCTTTCGATAAAGGAATTAGGCGGTTATTACACAGTCATAAATATTTTAAAGCATCTCAATAGTTATTACAAAGTTATTACCAAGCCTTAAAGTCAAATATTTCAGCTAAATAACTCAGAAGTTAAGACAAAAGTTAGTACTTCATAGTAACTCTTTCAGATATTTTTTCCTTGGGCCTTGCATGGTCTCAAAGGTCAAAAATCATTAACTCTATAATAAATAACATTTAAACACCCTATATTGGTAGCACCTCCTCATTTTTCATATAAATATTGCATATGAGCCTCATTTTAAATGTTGTTTACTTGATGGTTATTGAAATGATTTCTGTTGTTAAGCTACTTGAGGAATTCTAGACTGAACTGAAGAAAGCTCTGAGTTGCAGAGAGCTATTGTACTTGGAGTATTGTAACTGGTTTGATCATCAATAATACAAGCAATTTCACATGATCCTTGAGCTGTATCAATGGTGAAGTTTTCCTAAATTGTTATTGCTTCTCCTTATGTTCTCCATTATGTCCATTTTTCTCTGATAAAGAAACATAAGTTTTAGACTAGGATTTGTTGTTTCAGCACCCTATTTCCGTCTGTATTTCTTTATGTGCGTGTTTTCTTTTGCAAGGTTTGATTGGAATATTCTTAATTTCCTTCTAGTTACATCTATCTTGTTGTCTTGGAAATGATTCAATAGAGTGAAACCAAGGAAATTATGGTGAGCCCATGTTATTTTGAATAGGACTTGAGATATTGCTTTTTAGGATCTTTCTCTAAAGTATGCTTATTAAAGTCTAAACCAGTGAGGTTTATGGTTTTCCCTACCCTCTGGTCTGCCTTGAAATGTTGCTTTAAAGAGTCTTTGAGAGTTGTCAAAAGAAGATCAGATTATTTTTGTTTGATCTTAGACCACTCTTGTTGTTATCTTATGTTTTCTTTATCTGAAAGTAGTCTTTGATTGCTAGATTTTTGTTTGAAGGGTTGCTTATTAAATATTTTCCCAAAGACGTCTATGGTTAGCCGTGTCCTTTGGCTTGCTCGAAACAGTTACGTTAAAAGGATTTTCTTATGTAGGTAGAGATAGAAGATTCTTAACTGACTATAGCTTTGCTGCCTTCACAGCTTATTATTGTTTCATATCACAACCTAATCTAAAGAATCCATCTGATATAGTTAGCTTGCCCTATGAATACCCTTGCAGAGTTGATGAACAATTAAATCCTTTTATGACTCCATAGCCTAATGGATTGATGTTTTCTCACAGTCTATTTGTTCAGTTGAAACATTTCCTCAAACAGTCACATTGTTGATCCTTCAATCTATCAGTTAATCCAACCAAAAACAAAAACAAGTCCTTAGAACTTCATAACTAGCCTAAAATATTAAAACAAAGAGCATAAAGATATATTATTTTAAAACACCTTTATAGAGAGATCCCTCTTTGAATCGGGGAAGGCTATGTCCTTGGATTCCAAAGTGGTTCTAATGTGGCCCCTACAGTTTTTTTTCTTGCCACTCTTTCAAATTACAAGGAGCCAACATAGTCCAAGAGACCCTCAGATGGCTAGGTTGGAAGGTTTTATGAGGACAATTGGAGGTGGTCAAGTCCCTCAAGCCGATTTCGATGATGATCTCTTAGAATGGTGGGAAGAACAAGTCATAGCTATAGAGGACTACCACTATGCAAGGTTTGATTTCAAAGGAGATATGGAGTTATCACTTCCCGAAGGAGCTACATGGGTCGACATAGGTAACATTTTTTTGAATATTTTACTATATTTAATTTTTTGTTAAGGATAATCTCAAGAAATTAATTTTTTTTTTCATGGAACAAAAGTACTGACAAGATTGAAATGATAATCATGCATATGTGGGATAGTGAGGCCTGAAAGTTTTCCAAGGCATAGGAATCTAGGTAAAGACATGGAAGGTACAAAAATGAAGTCTGAGAGGGTCCTTAGATTTTTTCAGAGGAACTTGGAGAGTTTCACTCGCTAGGTTCCGATGGTAGCTATAGAGGACATACCATAGGTCCTACAAATACAATTTATAGGAGTACCACGATATTGGGTATGAATTTTCGGGCGTGTAGAAAATGCCATTGTCTTCTATCTTGAAGCTCATGTAGCGCAGGGCCCTCACACTTAGATTTACGGATTTATATTGATCAAATGGATATATTATCGAGAAGAAGCCCTAATTTTATAGGACATATGTCCCCATTTTGTAATATTTTTGAAGGCTTATATATATATCTATATATATATATATATATATATATATATATATATATATATATATATATATATATATTTCAGGATGATGTTATTATATATACAAATGAATGTATGATGTTTTTATTTAATGTAATGAATTATTGATGTTCCAATCCAATGCATGGTTAGCTATAGAATCATCAAATGAATTATTTGATCGTGGAATATGAATGTATGTTATAGAATAAAAAAATCGTTTACGTAATCTCACTCTCAAAAATTATTGATGTAATAAAGGATCCCTTACATGATAAACATTGTGCAATTGAGACATCACCAGTTGTGAGTCCAAGTATACTACTAGCAACTGAATACCATAAGATATCACTTCTGAAAGAAAATTAATGGTGACACTATATTACTCCATGTTATTAGAATCGGGACTAATACATATGCCTATTGTAACCAACGAATGACTAGATGGATAATGGATTACCCAAGCTGTGGAAGTTAGGTTCTTAGTGATACGACTAGCACCATTTTTGAATCCTAAGTACATCAGATCACCCATCAATTCCTGTGAAAGTAGGATTGAAAAACCCATCATCACCATGAAACCTTTAGATAGAAACTAAAGCTATATACAATTTTTACAAAAAAAAGGATATGCTTAGGAAATAGTGTATGCATAGTACTTCTTAAGATAGAGCCCATTTATGGGCTCCGACAACAAATTCCCTTTGAAATTAACTAGCTCATAAGCACCCTTCTTTAAGACATCTTTAACAATATATGGACCATACCACTTAGGTTTAAATTTTTCTATCCCCAAGGTGTCTTTATCTTGGTCATAAACCAAGACAAGGTCACTTTCAGAGAAAACCCTAGGGGGCACAGAATTATCATATTTTCCCTTAATCCTCTTCTTATTAGCCTCATTCATTGTAGCGACATCTTGACATTTCTCATCAAGATGTTCTAAGTGAACAATACGATCCTCTATGATCAAGGTGTCCGGAAGAAATTAGACTTCCAACTTAAGGGATGGAATTTGACATTTTATGGGAAGAATAAATTCCACAATGTATACTAACTAAGAAAGGGTAAAGCATGTGGTAGTCTTAACATGCATTTGATATGCCCACAAATAAGGATAAAGCATGATGTTCCAATTGGAATTATATTGATTGATAGTCTTTTGCAGGATCATTTTGAGGGATTTATTAATAGTTTCAACTTGCCCATTAGCCTGTGGATAATAAAGAGATGAATGCTCCTACCCAAATCCCAATTTCGAAGACAATTCAGATATCACCATATTCTAAGAGTGTCTTCCATGGTCAGTGATAATCACTTTAGGTATACCAAAACGTTAGATTACTTGATTGAAAAGGAAAAGTTTTATTTTCTCACCATCATTATTGAAAGTAGGCATAGCTTTGACCCAATTTATAAAATACTCAACCACTACGATACTATACTTATGTCCCTTGGATGATACTAGGTGACATGTCATAAAATATATTCCCCTCTTAGTAAATTGGTTGATAGTGATGACAGGGAGAAGTAGATATGGATGAGCGCACATTTTTTGAGTATAGAATTGACAAGGGTATCATTTTTTTACCACTTCAATGCAATATTTGAAAATCGAAGGCCAATATTACCTTGCATGAAAAATATTTTGATTTTTTGCCAACCTAGATAGATGACCACCATAAGCTCCATTGTGACAATAATTTAAGACAGATGCATCCTCTTCTAAGGTCAAACAATCTCTCAATATTGATCCAAGCCCTCGACGATATAGAGTATCACCAATAATCATATAACTCTTAGTGAGGTGACCGTTAATTTCCATCGATCGTCCTTGAAAAAATATTGAGGAAAATTCAAAATCTACAGATATACTATGATTTCCCCATACCAAGGATCTTGTAAGGATATTAGAAAAATGTTTTCCTTAGGAAACAATTCTTCATAATGAGAATATTCCTCGTAAGGTAGTTTCGAAATCAATTCTATGCAAACCAAGGACTTCTTTGATTTTGTTCAAACAAAGTCAAGTTAAAATTCTTGCAAAATCATTATCAATTTATTATATTTTCCCCTAATCATTCTCCTACTGAGAAAAAATTGAAAAGGATTGACATCATCAACTATGATGGTTTTTTTTACACTAGTAGAAAATGATGAAATTAGTGAGTAGGTGACTAAAAAAAATAGTCACCGTAGCTTTTCCAAGTGAAATACTACCAAAATTGAGAAATATTAACTAACCGAACTAAAAATGACTAACATAAATGACTAATTTAGTCTACGAACAAAAATATGGTTTCCTAGTAAGTACTAAATTATATAAATTAGTCGTTTATGTTAGTCATTTTAATTGTGTCATTTCTTCAATCTAAACATATAAGTGATAGGGGATTCAAAGGTTGTTATAGATTTGTTAGAAGGTTATACTTTGTTAAATACTTATTTATTAGATCAATGGACGATTACAATTAGGGAGTTTATTAGAATCTTCAAGGTTATATCGTTGGTAACATTGACATGGAATTAAATTCAAATCATTTGTGAACAGTGAATGCACATAACATATTTTTTAACCCTCAACTTTAAAAATGACCTCAAACTTCCACACGTCGTCTAGAAATACTTATGGATAAATACAACAGTACCAATATTTTAAAAAAATCGATGTAATGAAGTGAAAACACTAATAAACATATGTAGAATCCTCAATCCTTAGTTATAAAGATTACACAATCCATGATTCTCATGAATGGATGACATTTGAATGTTACAAATGTGTAAATAGTCCACATTCAACTTTGTTGTCTTCATTTTCCTTAGTAACAATGACAAGTTTTGATATTTCCTTTATTTATCATCACAAACACATAACTCTTTGTCGTCCCAAACATAGTTAATACTATTGGTGTATGATCTCTTAATTGTGGAATGGTCTCTTGATGATCATAATGAAATCTCAATATCTAATGCTCATAAATATGATGAATGAATGATCTAATGCCTTTTATCGACACAATTTATGATTCATTTTCTATTTTTATTGTGCCATTGTATATATTCTTCACTAGCATCACATGTTATATGACTAATTAGGAAAGTTTTATCTTTCATTTTTTAAGTATAATTTCGTTTCATGAATAAGAATAGTTGTCTAATTGAAATCATTCAATTTTTTTTAATAATTCATAGTTTTTTTTACTATTGGCATACCTATCCCTCGCCTTTTACATTGAGAGTGAGTAGTGTCAAATAACTAGTACTTGTTAAGGAACTTCCCTTCATTACTCAATGACCTAGGTTAACTTGTATTTAAGGATTCCCATGTGGAAAAGATATCCTTCTTGCAGTCTAAAGAGTGATAGAAAGACAAAAAGGTGACATTGGGTGGCTTGTTTGAGAGTTTCCTTTTATGACAGAATCAACAACAATAGCGAGAATGTACTTAAGTGATCTAGGATTGATTCTATCCACTACCACAATCACCTCCAAGTGTACCCACATTTTCTCACAAGTGGCACACTGAGCTAATTAGAGTTTAAACCAATAATATCATATGAAATGCCTTAACAACCCATTCTATCATCAATTGATCTACACCATAGAGAAAATTAAAACTAATTTTTAATATTAAAAATATAACCATTGTATTTTATTTGAAAATCAATTTTAATATCAAATTTGAGGAAATTACGTAAAATAAAATATAATGTGAAAAGTGTTATTCAAAATAAAATTATTGTGGGAAATGTTATGAAATTGTTTTATTATAATACACCATGCTAGTACAAGTAAGAGGAGTATAAATAAATATTTCACTTGCATATGAATAGGCATCTCCCATGTACATATTTCTGCCAGCCATCCTTCGACCATCTTATTTTGCTAGCCATCCTTTGGCCATCTTCCCAAGAATGTCTGGATTCTCTATTTCTACACTTCAAATTGGGATTCAAAGACACTCTCCTTCATTTCGAGATTTTTCTGATGTCCTCAATTTCTCCTATTTTTGCATCGAAATTTCAACACTCATTGAAAATGTTTTGCCTCTATACTGGAAATTTATTGATCACCAGGGCACAAAATTCTTAAAAAGGGGGTAAATTTGGGGTTTTGGGTGCTTTGATCGCAAACCCTAGTGGCTATATATGCTAATAGCCTTGGAGCAGAGTCGCTCGAAGGCTATTAGCATATATATATTTGATGGTCTTAGGTATCACTAGTCACAATGCAGGAACATCTCATAGCTCCTTGAGATGCATGGGAATCGAATATGCACATATCGCACAGGGTTCGGTGATGGAAGCATCCAACATAAATTGGTTTTTCTTCTACCTGATTCAGGCAACCCTTAGCAATCGACTTTTCATTAGATCTACCGTTCCTCTCCACATTATTTTTTGGGAAATACATGTCATAGCTAAGAGTGCTTTGACCTGGGCCAACAATAGTGCAATAGATAATGAAAACAACTCGATTCTCCAAATATCTATGGATTTGATACTCCATTTTCCCTTTTTTTTTTCCATTGTTCCTCCAGTAGGTCATTGATTTGATGGCTTAGTGGGTCTTGAGTTCATTATCCCCCTGATTATTTTCATCAAATCTATTAAATATGGAAGATGATCAACGATGGATTCATCTAATCTATCAAATATCAAAGATGATTGACGACCTCGACTTCATCTATCCAGATCCAGTCATTGTTTTACAACTTGGCACTGTTTCTACAAGGGTAGCACCGATCTAGATCTCGGTGGATATACATGTTTAATTGTGACCCCGAAAGCCAGGAATCTAAACCACCACAGTGATTTCATATTCCATCAGTGCTTAATATGCATCTATTAATGGATGCATGAAGCTTTCACCCTTCAGATATTTGGCTTCTCTATATTTTTCTAATCACTGCGGGGTCTAATTTCCCCATGGTTAATGTTTCTAGAAATTGATGTTCAATTCAAATTTCGAATTGGGGAAAAATTATAATGACCATAATAAGCAACATTTCCTTGAACGTTTTCATCATTTCCTTCAACATTTGTGAAAGACAAGACTCATGTTTCTCTTCTCCTCAGCTTGTATTTGCAAGAATTGCAAGACAAATGCATCCAACAAACCCATCAAATTCGGCTCTTGTTCCACCACATCTGCATAATTTCCTCTAACATTTTCGAGGATGAAAGGAGGGAGGCCGCCACACGTATTCCACAACACTTCACTAAATTTTTTCACTACATTTATGATCAAATATTAGAGCTTCTTTCACATTCTCAAAAACATTTCTGAGAAAAGAGAGCGGGATCTCGTTCTCCAGCTTCATAATATCACAAATGGTACACAATTGAAATGGAACTAACCCAATAATTTCATCCTTTGATATGTCCTCTGTATTTAAGATGTAACTAACACCACCAAAACTAACTCCTCTACATATAAAAAGGACGAATAAACAACACAACATAAAGGATGAATCTATGGCTATCATGAGAGAGAAGTTTTGAGAGTACTCACTGTTGTAGCTCCTAGAGACAACCTAGAGTTGTGACAGACCAGTTCCTAGGACATCTTAGCATAGCAAGGAGCATATAATATAATGTGTGAAGTTGTCAGCTTTAGCTCACATGTTATCTCCTGTAAACAGGGAAATAAAATAGAACGGGACCAAACTCTAAGAAACTGACACAGAAAAGAGATACTATAGAAGCAAGATGCAGAACTCTGGTACAAAAGAAGCAGACAATTTAGAGATAGTTTACTGCAAAGCGGGCCAATTCAGAAAAACTTCACAGACATAAATTATCAGGAGATGTATGCAGTGAAAGAAATATTGAGAGGATACTAGTTAACCTTGAGCTGATACCCAGATATACAATACCACCATGCATGGGCTTACCAATCCAAGAATCCATACATGATAATAACATTTTAAAAGCACCCTCCCAAAGAAACTAATATAGCAGAAGTATGGTTAGCTGAATAATGGAACAGAATATCATGCATGAGCCATATTTAAAGCACTTGATTGATCCAAGCATAGGAATCAACTAGGATGAATCCATACTAAAGGTCAGTGAGCCACTCGCATTCCAAAACATGATACAAGAAAGATGGATGAAATGAAGTGTTTTATTAATACAACACAATAAAGAGAGTTACAGATTGTGAAATACCAAAGACCAGAATCCTCTTTGACAGATAGAACTCCTCCTCACTGAGACCCTATGGGCTCTGAGCCTTCATACAAAAGTTCTACAAAATGTATGCGAAAAGCCTTTCACTGCATAATTTTCTGATAAAAATATGGAACCTATACAATGTATTTCTTCATGGTCTTTATAGAAAAAACTAAAACCTAGCAAAAGCGGTAGGTGATGAACATTTAAATGTATCATTAAAACAAAATGGTGGAGAAGTTCTTGCCCATACTGCTTGACGGCGCTGTGGTGTTTGTACTCTGTGGCCTGCTAACTGAAATAAATGCACTAGGTGAAAAATCTCTTCAGGAACACGGTATAGGGATAACCATACCAACATTTTGTCCTTCCCTGAAAGAAAACTCTGTTGGAATAAATCCTTGAGGACCTTGTTTTCTGTGTGTAGATCTTTCAAATGATGTGCAGGATCTTCAATTTGGTACTCTGCTTCAGAAGGCTACAACAAGGCCCCCAAAATATTCAACTACCTGTATTTAATTCTCTGCTGATCACTGATATTATTTCTCTGCCCCATTGATATCTCCATCTGAGAAAACGGTGCCTTGAATGTTCTTATAGGGTTTTGACAAATATGAACCCTACCTCCTTTAATTGAAGTCTTGTCGATTTGGCTTCCGAGGACTTTCTTCATAATTCTGCCCTGAAATTGGTCCTTTGATGTATGTTCCATCACAACAATTGAGACTGTGAGTCATGATAGTTCTCCCTCGCTGCACACCTGCAAAATCTGCAAACTCGTTAAAGAAAACCATGCATAGGAAGGTGAACATAGTGGGGATGATGGCAAGGTTAATGGGAACGGTCATGTAAACTGTGATATGGTGAAACAACGTAGGGTGACAGGAAAAACGTGTTGGAGAAAAGGCGGACGAGCTGACTAGAGAAGAACATTAAATATAACGTATGAATGAAAAATATTAATGGCAGAGGAAGAAATGTGATAACATGTGGGATGATGATGTGGAGGAAAACCGGGTCAACAGCAGGAGTGACAAAATCTTAGCCATCCAATATCAGGAGGAGATTGACGGTTGAAAGAGTGACGGAGGGCAATGAAATGGTGGGCCAGGGGCGTGATAGGCTTGGATTAAATTTTGCGCATCTTTGGAGTGCGATAACCGCCGGATGAAGGCTCTAAGATCGGACGACTGTGATGAATATCGCTGCATGACTTTGACCGAACAATAATGCGCGATGGAGGGTGGTTCGGAGCCGTACGCAGGGACATGTGGTGAGCGCTATATGGAATCGATGGCCCATGGACAAATACTGCCTAACGCCGAAAGGCGGTGCTATATAAACCACCCGGTTTTGAACAGTGCTTTCGGCACGGGAGCCACCAGGACTGGCGGGCAGTGAACTGTTGATTTATGCTCTGATTGGATGGTGAATAGGTAGGCTACGGGCGCGACAGAGATTAGTGAACACCGTTCGATCTGCGCATATCAACGGCTCTGGATGTGCCCGATATACCTACGTAGTAAGCGCCTCCAGATTTAACACTCGGCCTGGGGCCCAGGTTACATGGAGAACGGGACGAAGGGGCTATGGCTGAAGGAGCTATGCCTCAAATATTTTAAAATACAAATTTTTAGCCTTTTATAATGTGCTTTGGAGGTGGGAACTGATAACGATAAGCTTGAGAATGGTTTTCCAAAGCTGCAAGGGGGAATTCGAGACCTTTAAGAGAGAGACTACCTGTGAAATTCTTACGAGAAGTGGATTATGATCAACATCGGCTCCACCTGGGGACGACATGTTCATCCTTGGACGTGTCGAGAATTCGCAGACCCTCTGATCATCATGTATGCAGACTCTGCTCTCTAGCATCTACATTTTTCACTTATAATTAATCACAACACCAACATTATTCATACAAAAACCAGGAAGGAAACTATTATACAATATAATACATCAGGCTGTGTTTGCCTAAATCTGAACTAAAAGTAGGGCTTGAGAAATTGGCCATTTACAGGGGCATCCAACAAGTCGCTCTGTACATTCTCCAACCTGAAAGTATTATTACCCCCCCGTTCCACAATTTTGAAAGGACCAAACTAGAGGGGGTCAAATTTACCATGTTTTCCTTTCTCAGCTCTTCGGATATCCCATCTGAGCACCAAATCACCAATTTTCAGTTTCCTCTCTTTTGCGTGCTGATCAAAAATGTGTTTCATTTTCTCTTGATATTCTATTAATCTCTGATTCACCTGGCCCCGTGTCTCTTCTAATTCCACCAATTGATTGATTCTCCTAACCATATCATCAGGTTCCTCCTAGTTTTCTTGCAAGAAGCGGGCCACTGGTAAAGCCAATTGTACAGGAAAAACTATTTCTCGTCCATATACCAATTCGTAGGGAGATTTCCCAGTTGCTCTCTTGCTGGTGATTCTATTAGCCCATAGAGAAAACTTCAATTGGGAATCCCGGTTCTTCTGATTTTCATTGATAGTCTTCTTTAAGGCCCTCACCAGACTTTTATTTGAAGACTTTGCCAAGCGATTCCCTTGTGGATAATAAGCTGTAGAGTGACTTAATATGATATTGTATTGCTGGCAGAAATTCATAAATCTTGCAGACTTGAAGGCCTGTGCATTATCAATCACTATCCTAGCAGGACATCCAAACCTGGATATGATATTCTCCTCCATGAACTTTATGATCACAGTATCTGTAGCATTCCTTGCAGGTATGGCTTCCACCCATTTGGTGAAATAATTTGTGGCTGTTAATATCCATTTATGTTGACCACTTGATGGAGGGTGTATTTCACCTATAAAATCAATACCCCATTGTTTGAAAGGTTCATCTACATGCACTGGAATCAGGGGAAATGGTACTGATCTCTGTCTCTTAGCAAATTTCTGACACTTATCACACGCTCTTACTCTGGCAAAAACATCTCCAAAAAGCTTTGGCCAATAAAAGCCAGCTTTCAGAATTTTATGGGCTGTAGCCCTCCAGCTCTAGTGACCTCCACAGATCCCTTCATGGAATTATGCAATAATACTCTCAACTTCATTCTCTGTGAGACACAAGAGTAAGATGCCTGAGGGATCTCGCCAGTATAGCCGGCCATTGGCGACTATGTACTTCTGTGATTTCAATATCAGCACTCTGTATTTAGTTTTGTCACAACTTGGAGGGCAACTGAGTGTGAGGAGATATTTTACTATTTCTTTGTACCACGGACTGGTGAGGTACTTTAGATGTGTTTCTGGAGTAGCTACTCCAATTCCATGTCGTTCTTCTTTCTCCTTATATTCCTCACTTGCTATAATCGACAAATTTATGCCCAGGGCTTGATAGTTTGATTCTGATAACATTTTGGAAAGTCCCTATCCTTTGATCAACTTAGTAGGGCGGATGTCCAAGTCATACTCCTGTATTATAGCAATCCACTTGCCCCTTTTTCCTTCACTATCCCCCTAAATAAGGATATCTTTTACAGCAGCTTCTTGCACAGATGCAGTGATGTGGGACTGTAAGATATATACACGGAAAGCTTTGAGGGATCTCACTAGGGCATATGCTTTCTTTTCCAATATGTTGTATTTTAATTCTGCATCACAGAGTACCTGAGTGAAAAAGGCAATAGGCTGCTCATACCCTTCATCATTTTCTGCAATAAAACTCCTGCTATTGTATGAGGTGATGCAAAAGAAAAAATCATGAAAGGTTTATCATAATCTGGTCCAGCCAGCACAAGGGCTTCTGCAAAAGCATTCTTTATCCTGGCAAACGCCTCCCGTGATTATTGTGACCATTTTACCTCATTATCCTTCTTTAGCCTGTATGTTATATGCCTAACTATCTCAGCATAGTTAGGGATAAACCTTCTCAAGAAATTAATGCACCCTAGGAATACTTGTACCTCTTTCTTATTCCTGGGAAAAGCAATACCATTTATAACCTCTACCCTCTTAGGGTCTATTTTCACCCCATCCTTAGTCACGATATGGCCTAAAATATTTCCATCTTCTAATGCAAATAAAGACTTTTGAGGATTCAGAGAGAGACCATACCTTCTGCATTTTTCAAAATTTCTCCGCAAATGTTCAATATGCTCAGCATCATTCTTATAAAATACAGTGATATCATCGAGGTAGACTACCAAGAACTTGTCTTGCTCCCCAACAAAATAAATATCCATGGCCCTCTGAAAAGTGGCCCCTGCATTAATCAATCCAAAAGGCATCCTGGCATACATAAATGTACCCCATGGCGTGGTGAAAGCAGTCTTCTTTTGATCCTCTGGAAGTACAGCCACCTGGTTATAACCAGAGAATCCATCCATCATTGACATCCTGGAAGATCCAACCACCTTCTACAAGATGCGATCCATCTTGGGTAGTGGATAGTTATCTTTTAAGGAAGCTCTGTTTAAATTTCTAAAATCCACACACAACCTTATTTCTCCGTTCTTCTTTCGTACAGGGATAAGGTTTGCCACCCATTCAGAGTACCTCAATGGTACAATTATTTTGGCCTTTAGCAGCATCTTAATTTCTTTCTCAATAGAAGGCAGCAACAAGGGATTGATTTGTCTGAGCTTCTACTTATAGGGCTTTGCTTCTACCTTTAGTGGAATTTTGTGTTGCATAATATTGATATCAAAAGTTTTCAAGTCCTAATAGGACCGTGCAAACACATCTTTGTAAGACTGAAATAATTTCTGATATAAATTTTTATATTTTTCAGGGATTTTCTTGGACAATTTGAACAACCTCAGTACCCAAATTCAGGTCTTCCACCTAATTTTCTTCTGCCACTTTGCTTGGCTGCAGTGGGACATCATTCTTGTCAAATAATCTTTCTAGAGGCACCAGCCCTCTAGGTATAATGTTTCCCTTTAGCTGCAACACTTTGTTACCTGCCACTTTCTCCTCCCAGTTTCTCTTTGAAGTATCCTCAGATTCTACCTCTTCTTCATCATTAATCTCCATATTGGAGAATTAAGGCTGATAACGCACCTCTACTTCATATCTTAGAAGGTCGTTCTGAGGTGGTTGAAATGTACTAGCAGCCACAACAAGGGAATCAGCCATCCTATTCTATTCTCGGGGCATGAACTGGATATTGAATGCCAAAAACAAGTTTTCTACCATGTCCCAAACTTCATTCCTATAAGCCTTTAGCCTAGGATCCTTGGTCTGACACTGATTCCTGACCTATCTGACTACTAGTTCTAAGTCTCCCAGAACCTTTAAACTTTGTATACCCATGCTCCTGGCTGTCTGCAATCCCAACAAAAGTGCTTCATATTCAGCCACATAATTGGTGGCTTCATATTCTAGTTTGAAAGATAGTGGGATCCATTTACCTGCAGGAGAAATCAGTAGCACTCCAACTCCATTTCCTTCTTTTGAATTTGCTCCATCAAAATGTAGGGTCCATATTCCTGCTTCATGGTTCTCTGAGGGCTGCTCAGTCTTGATCCGACAAAAGGATGGTTCATGAGCGAAATCATGGTCTTCTTCCAGCATAAAACATGAAAAATCTCCTTCTTTATTGTATACTGGTGAATTTGCAGAATTGTCAGCCTTAGTCACCATCTTGACAAATCTAGTCTCCTTGTATAACCTTCTCTCTTTGCCACCAAAAACTGGGATAGTGGCATATGTTAAATCCATTTTAATTGATCTGCCAATTTTTGTTCCCTAGGACCTTGATAGAAACATACCAAAACGAGCTGGAATGGCAACTACCACTATGTCCATTACCACACTTTTCGCTGGGATTTGAGCCAAATTGACCACCAAATCCTTGATCATCCCCAAGCATTTAATTCTTTTGGAGTCAAATGAATAGAGGTATTTATATGGACGTGTGATTTGTAAACCTAGTTGTTCCATGACTGACAGAGGCATAATATTATGGGAAGCTCTAGAATCTAGCATGCAGTTATGTAATAGCAGGTCATGGATTACTAGAGACACATAGAAGGGAGGAGTAGAGGGGTCTATCTCCTCAACGTGTGGCCCAAAAACTACCATGGGTCTCTCTTCTTGAAGGTTGAGACTATCTAGGATGATAGGTGCTTCTGGAGGGAGCATAAAAGAGGTGACTTGAGATTGGTATGCTGGCTGTTTTAACATTTCAGTCAAGGGGACTGGGATTTTGACCTTTTCAAGTTCTTTTTGCAAACTGAAAGCAGGAGGGGATTTTTCTATCACAGCCTCTTTTGATTCTTTATTTTCAACTGGGGGCTTGAATTCTTTTGACACATATTCGGTATTAGGAGGAGTAACCACTTTTAAAGAAGAAGGAATTTGATCATTAGACTACAAAGGTTTGTTTAAAGGTTGCTTAGCTTTGTCTGTAGCTTTCTGCACTGTTGATTTCTCCTGAGCAAGTGCTTCCTTCTGGGGTAGCTCTTCTTCTTGCTCTTGGGTACGAGTCCTCTTCCTATAAGATCTGAGATCATATCTTCTATTGAAATGTGCTTGCATGAAATCATCAAATTTTTTACAATAATTATCAAATTCTACTTCTTCTGCATCTCTGATCTTTTCTTCTTTTTGCAATGAGCACCCAGCTTCATCATGCCTTTGTGAAAGGTATTCCTCTACATCACTATTTGAAAAGGCAAGATTTGCATCCTCCAGTCCATAGGCAGCATCTTCAGTGGAGTCATCTACTGGACCTTCTAGGTACAATGGGTGTGGGACTTGATCCTGCTGCTCCCTTACTTCTGTTGGCAATATTTGCAAGGGTGGTTTCCTATACTGAGGATTGTAACCTCTGTTTGGAACATTCTGGAAACTTTTGACGACTATGTTCTTGGCTTCTAATTCAAGCTTGACCATTTTCTTAATCAATTTTCTCATGTATTCCATTTTGTCTAAGACTCTGTCCTGGTTAGAAGTAGATGCATCCTCTTTGCCCCTTCTTCTGCTATCCTGCTCAGCTCTTCCTTTTGATTTTCCAGTGGAGGCAAAGTTTGCTTCCAACTCTAGTGCATCTTCCTGAGCATCATCCAGAGTAGCAGGCTTTCTTTCTCTGAGTGAGAAACCAAAATCTGAATCAAAGTCTGCCACAAAAACAACTTTAGTAGCAGTTTGATGGGGTTTCAAGTCAGCAGGGAGAGTCAAATATAATTTATTAAATCTTTTGATAAATTATGACACTCCTTCATTATGTCTTTTCTTCAGTTTATTGAACTCAATGAGGCAATTTCCATGATCTTTCTTCTCTCCCCATTTCCTAAGAAAAGTGTCTTCCATGTTATCCCAAGTGGTAATAGAACGGCCAGCCAATGTCTTGAACCATTTTCAAGCTTCACCATCAAGAGACTGCACAAACAGTCTTAATACCACATCTAAATGTTCAACATTAAAGTTCTCTGCAAAGGAGCAGAAATTCTGAAGATGTTTTTGAGCATCGATTTCATTTTCCCCATTGAATCTGGGTAAGATTTTCAGATAATCCTGGCGCATATCATTCAACACTTGGGGTAATGCTAGGGGAGCATATTTATTCATCAAGAATGCTGGAACATTAGCCATTGGAGGAGGTGGAGGTAGTGCAATAGTTTGATGAATAATAGGAGGAGGAGGAGGAAGTGGAGTATGAATAATAATAGGAATATACTCAACTGCAGTTTGAGGGGTTGAGGGGAACAATGGTATATTAACAATAGATACATCGGTTACTTCCTTGACCTCTTCAAACTCAGGAGCAGGATGGAGACTATTTTTATTTCTGATACCTTCTCGGGGTGGAATTTCTGAGTAATAATAATCAGTATCTCCCACAGTGGAGTCAGGAATTTGTAATTAGGAATATTGAGAGGAGGAGGAAGGAAAATCCTCTATAGACACTTCAAGAATTTGGGAACGGGTTGATCTCCTCTCCCTCCAATTTATTCTATGTATAAACTGGTCAAGGTCAGACACTGAGGGTGTCTTTGGCTTGGACGTATCTGACCTCAGGTGTGGCTTACGAGGAGCCAGGACTGCAAATAGATTTATCAAATAACAAATGTGGAGTTGCCAAGGTGAGGGATCTACAACTCTCAACTCTCCATGCTCACCTACTTGAAGAGTGACTAAAATTTTTTCGAGGCCCAGGGATTCTGATGTTCTTAAATTCTTCCCCAGAAACAGTGCCAGAAAGATGTTGTAGCTCCTAGAGACAGCCTAGAGTTTTGATAAACCAGTGCCTAGGACATCTTAGCATAGCAAGGAGCATATAATATAATGTGTGAAGTTGTCAGATTCAACTCACATGCTATCTCCTGTAAACAGGGAAATAAAATAGAATGGGACCAAACTCTCAGAAAATGACACAGAAAAGAGATACTACAGAAGCAAGATGCAGACCTCTGGTAAAAAAGCAGCAGAAAATTTAGAGATAGTTTACTGCAAAGCGGGCCGATTCAGAAATACTTCACAGACATAAATTATCAGGATATGTATGTAGTGAAAGAAATATTTAGAAGATACTAGTTAACCTTGAGCTGATACCCAGATATACAATACCACCATGCATGGGATTACCAATCTAAGAATCCATACATGATAATAGCATTTTAAAAGCACCCTCCCAAAGCAAATAATATAGTAGAAGTATGGTTAGCTGAATAATGGAACAGAATATCATGCATGAGCCATATTTAAAGCACTTGAATGATCCAAGCATAGGCATCAACTAGGATGAATCCATACTAAAGGTCAGTGAGCCACTCACATTCCAAAACATGATACAAGAAAGATGGATGAAATGAAGTGTTCTATTAATACAACACAATAAAGAGAGTTACAGACTGTGAAATACCAAAGACCATAATCCTCTTTGACAGATAGAACTCCTCCTCACTGAGACCCTATGGGCTCTGAGCCTTCATACAAAAGTTCTACAAAATGTATGCGAAAAGCCTTTCACTGCATAATTTTCTGATAAAAATCTAGAACCTCTACAATTTATTTCTTCATGGTCTTTATAGAAAAAACTAAAACCTAGGAAAAGTGGTAGGTGATGAAAATTTAATTGCATCATTAAAACAAAATGGTGGAGAAGTGCCCGCCCATACTACTTTACGGCGCTGTGGTGTTTGTACTCTGTGGCTTGCTAACTGAAATAAATGCACTGGGTGAAAA
Source organism: Pinus albicaulis (assembly GCA_034641835.2). Classification (NCBI taxonomy): domain Eukaryota; kingdom Viridiplantae; phylum Streptophyta; class Pinopsida; order Pinales; family Pinaceae; genus Pinus; species Pinus albicaulis. The sequence goes on from CM076575.1 coordinate 966,528,795, forward strand.
ATCTCTTTAGGAACACGGTATAGGGATAACCATACCAACATTCTGTCCTTCCCTGAAAGAAAACTCTGTTGGAATAAAGCCTTGAGCACCTTGTTTTCTATGTGTAGATCTTTCGAATGATGTGCAGGATATTCAATTTGGTACTCCGCTTCAGAAGGCTACAACAAGGCCCCCTAAATCTTCAGATACCTATATTTAATTCTCTGCTGATCATTGATATTCTTTCTCTGCCCCATTGATATCTCCATCTGAGAAAACGACGCCTTGAATGTTCTTAAAGGGTTTTGGCAAATCTAAACCCTGCCTCCTTTAATTGAAGTCTTGTCGATTTGGCTTCCGAGGACTTTCTTCATAATTCTGCCCTAAAATTGGTCCTTTGATGTATGTTCCATCACAGCAATTAAGACTGTGAGTCATGATAGTTCTCCCTCGCTGCACACCTGTAAAATCCGCAAACTCGTTAAAGAAAACCATGCATAGGAAGGTGAACACAATGGGGATAATGGCAAGGTTAATGGGAACGGTCGTGTGAACTGTGATATGGTGAAACAACGTAGGGTGATGGGAAAAACGTGGCAGAGAAAAGGCCGACGAGTTGACCAGAGAAGAACATTAAATATAACGTATGAATGAAAAATATAAATGGCGGAGGAAGAAATGCGATAACACGTGGGATGATGACGTGGAGGAAGACCGGGTCAATAGCAGGAGTGACGAAATCTCAGTCGTCCGATCTCAGGAGGAGATGAACGGTTGAAAGAGCGACGGAGGGCAATGAAATGGTGGGCGAGGGACGCGATAGGCTTGGATTTAATTTCCCGTAGCTTCGGAGCACGATAACCACTGGATGAAGTCTCTAAGATCGGACGGCTGTGATGAATATCGCTGCGTGACTTTGACCGAACAATAATGCGTGATGGAGGGTGGTTTCATTTTCATACGCAGGGACACGTGGTGAGCACTGTATGGAATCGCTGGCCCATGGAGAAATACTGCCTACCGCTGAAAGGAGGTGTGATATAAACCACCCGGTTTTGAACAGTTCTTTGGGCGCGGGGGCCACCAGGACTGGCGGGCAGCGAACCATTGATTTATGCTCTGATCGGACGGTGAATAGGTAGGCTACGGGCGTGGTAGAGATGAGTGAATGCCATTCGATCTACGCAGATCAACGGATCTGGATGCGCCCGATATACCTACGTAGTAAGCACCTCCAGATTTAACACTCGGCCTGGGGCTCAGGTTACATGGAGAATGGGATGAAGGGGCTAGGGCCAAAGGAGCTACGCCTCAAATATTTTAAAATATGAATTTTCAGCCTTTTAAAATGTGCTTTGGAGGCGGGAACTGATAACGATAAGCTTGAGAATGGTTTTCCAAAGTTGCAAGGGGGAATTCAAGACCTTTAAGAGAGAGACTGCCTGTGAAATTCTTACGGGAAGTGGATTATGATCAACACTCACAATCCGTACTGGCTGGCCAGTGATAGAAGTGCTCAATGTCTAGGCACATAAATTCCATAATTTCAACAACGTACCCAAATTTCATACCATGTTATCGCAGATTCTGAGAGATCATGGCCAAGGTCTTTCCTTTTCTTTTCCTCCGTCCTTGAGATATTACACCAAACACTGCAAGAAGATTCAATATATTTTTCTAGCTTTGAATGTTGGTAAGGCCCCAACGAGAAAAACTGCGAAATATAAGCCTCTAGTTTCAATTCCACCAGAGGCGTTGCCACGCACAAAATAGCTGAGTAATTCTCACCCTGATCATTATCAAGCATCCTGTTAATTTCAATAACCAAATCCTTCGGGAACATGGAACATGTTAATCCTTTGTGTGGTTCCGTGGAACTTCTACTAGCATTTTCTCTTGGTCTTGTGTTTTGATCCAAACTCTTTTGCAATATTGTCTCTTATATGGTTATACCTAGTTTTCTTAGTTTACCTAGGTCATGGAGTCTGCTTTCCCCAAAAAGGATAAATGGCCTTTGATTTCTATTTATGTTAGTATATCACCATAATTTTATTTTTCATAGACGTTGCAGGTATTGTCTTTGAGAGAATTCGGGAATAAGTCCAGTCATTCATGAACTTTATTTCTACTAAAGGGGACTCGCTTTGTCCTAGAAAATGATTATTGTATCTATCTCATTCATTCACAATTCACTCTTTAAAAAAATACTAAATGAGTGGGTTGATGTGTGAATTATGTTGGAGCTAATTTTGTCCAGAAAATGTATTTTCATTAGACTGAAGGGAGCTCCCTTAGGTAGTATACATTTTTCTCACATTAGATTTTTCTATTTCCTTTTTCTCATACGGATTAGCATTATATTCTTGTTATATGATATATCTTTCGCATCTAAGTTTAACGCATTTGTCTTATTATCAATCTCTTGTGTTGTTGTTCGTAATCTTTGGTGTTCCTTTTTCTGGTTTCATAGAACTTCTGCTACGATTTTTTCTTGCTCTTGGGCTTGATCCAAACTCTTTAGCAATGTCATCTATGATATGCGTGCTTGATTTACCTAGGTCAGGAGTTTGATATCCCAAAAGAGTAAATGGACTTTGATTTCTATTTATGTTAGTATATCACCATCACTTTATTTTGCATATATATATATATATATATATATATATATATATATATATATATACATACATATATATTACACACACACACACACACACACATATATATATATACATACATACATATATATACATATATACATATATATATATATATAGACACACACACACACACACACACACACGTTGCAGTTACTGCCTTCGAGAGAATCCATGAAGAAGCGAAGGCATTCAGGAACTTTATCTCTACGAAATGGGGCTCCCTTCAACCCAACAAAGGATTATTGGCTGCTATATCATTCATTCACAAATTTACTCTTTACAAACAAATTAAATGAGTGGGTTGATGTGTGAATGATGTTGGAGCTGATTTCGTTTAGGAAATGTTGTTTCCTTGGACTAAAGGGTGATCCCTCAGGCAGAATACATTTTTCTGAAATTAGGTTTTACTGTTTCCTTTTTCTTAGATGGATTAACATTATGTTTTTGTTATATGATATATTTTTCACATCTAAGGTTAAAACATTTGATTTATTATCAATATCTCGTGTTGTTGTTCAAAATATCTCATCTTCCTTTGTATGGCTCTGTAGAATTTCTGCTGGGATTTTCACTTTCTATTGGGTTTGATCCAAACTCTTGAGTCTCAATTGATGGTAAGGATCTCATCTTTTTAAGTGGACATTGAAGAGTTGCTTCTTTGCTGGGAACTTTTTCTTCGAGCACACTTTCCAAGGTTGCACACTGATTCGATGGATATAGATTTTTGCTTTATTTTTGGGTTGAGGGGTCAAATCATGTGTCCACTGTAAGAGCTCCTGCTCTCAGGGGAAGGTTTAAATGCCCCTTCCTCTTCTGAGGCAGGGTTGATTTTATGTGAGTAGTTCCAATTGAGGTTCCCATGTGTGTTGTAGCCATTGCATTTGAAAGGAAAGCACAATCGTACAAGAGTTGGACATGAATCAAATTTTTGATTTTGTGTTTAGTTGCATCTAGGGGTCCTTACAAATTTACCTCTACAAAAGGACGAGCACAAGTGAGCTACCCTTATTCACTCAACGATGGCTGCCAACTTCATAGTCTAATCCCTATGGCCTAGAGGGATTTTTTCCATAGAGGTCGAGAGGGAGGTGCAAGGACTGTGTATGGGATCTCCTCTTCTCGGTTTAAGTACGAGGACCACCTATTGAAGTGTAGTCCCATCCTAAACAATTCCTAGAGAAAATAGTAAATCATTTTTTATAATATTTTGATGTGGTTTAGAACCAGAATTTTCTTATTGATCTTATACCACAGGTTTATTTATAGACAATATTTCCAACTTCAAAAGGGAAAACATGACTGAAGCTTCAAAATGGAAAACACATGCTCTAAATTTCAAGAAAGGACGAAACAACTCCCAAAGGAGCTCATAGTCATGTCCATAAGTATTAAAGTAAGTAAAATAACATGTCTCCCAATTATTTTTTAATGTGAAGGTGTTGAACAGGTTCTACCTCAAGTTAGGAAACAAATTCCTACAAAAACATATATTCATTTTACTACAACAGGTATCTCCCAAGCTTGTAAAGGGAATCCCAATAAGTGTTGATTGCATTCTAAAATCATGGTCAAAAGGAAGTGCCCAAGAAGGAATTTGTTGACAAAGAAAATATTTTAGTGTAACAAGTATTATTACATAAGGAATGATCACAGTTTGAAAATATACAAGTATAAATACATGCAGACAAAGGAAAATAAATTTAGATTAAATAATAGCCATGATTACCATCCAATTCTCCTATCATCAACACACATATACGTCTAGATACTTCAAATATTGTACCTCTAAGAGCTCTATCATAAACTAATATTCTTGCTATGCTTTCAGGTGACACTTATAATTTCTTCTCTCTTTCATCTCTATCTTTCGTTGAGTTAGAGGATATGTCTTCTACATACTTCCTCTTCAGTCTAAAAAAGAGTTATTTTCAAGGGAAATAGAGTAAAACGAAAAGAGGATCATCTTGAAGATATTCCTACTCCATGTAGCATCATCTAGGATGGTTCTAAGCACAATGATGATTAGTTAGCCAAGGAATTATTTGGAACAATGGTAACTCTTGCCACGTCTAACATTTTGTATATATATAATTTAATGGAGACACTTAAACAAAAAAGTGATGATATTGTTCACTTATAACAATATGTGATCCTAAAGGAGAATCTATTGTAAGAACTTTCAAAATGAAGGTCTCTCAATACTAGCAACCCAAGCAACAACAAAAATTGAAGAATCAATTGATAAAATGCAACCAACTCTCATTATTTCGGTTAAAATAAAAGATGCACAGGTCACCCAACTTAAGTGGAAAAGAGAAATCTCATCAAGTTAATGACCAAATATTGAAGGCTCAAAATAAATTTTATGAATACCTAAGTGTACTAAATTTCCCTCGAGTGGTGGAAGAGAACTATACAACACCTCATCATAGATATTCAACAATCATGCTTGCAATTTTTTGAATCAGGATTTCAGGTCATTAAGAAAGTAGATATGGGTCATGCTCCATTTTTTGAAGTTTCAAAAATGGCACATGCTTTTCTTCATGATGTGATGACTCATGCATGAAGAGTGAAAAATGATATAGGGAGTTTGGTAAAATTTGTGATGGAAGTTATTTCCAATTTCCTAGTGGGACAATGAGGCAATCACCTTATGCTCAAAGTGGCAAAAACAAGAATTTCCTAGGAACTTCTTGTGAGAATACATTATTACTAACCACACTTGATCACCAACATATATTTCTTTAATCGATCAATCCTATTTAAACTAGTCTCATAAACAACAACGTTACGGTTTTGAATTATTGAATAAATAGACATATTGCTCTACTATATAGTTTATTTTAGTGTAATCTAAATTTTGAACAATATTATATTTTAGTTAGTTTTAATAAAATGAAAATGTAGGCTATGATTTTATTTGAGTAATTTACATGGAACGGAATTTTTTTTTTATTTGTCTTTTAATTAATCAATTGTTTAACTAAACTTTATTCCCTTTATAAAAAATCCATTTTAGTGTATTCTGTGAATATGCCAGACTTTAGCTATTCTTTATTAATACATACATAGTAATAGTATAATCCTAAGATATATTAGAGTTAAAATATGTTATTTGAAATATATTTATGAAATTTAAGTTGTTACTCTTAGCAATTAGATTTCTTTAGAAGCCTATTTACTGGTCTATTTGATGCAATAGCATCTAGGGGTATCTTCAAAAAGGAAAATTTTGAAAGTATTGTAAATATATAGAATGTTTATAGAGATGAAAATTCTATAGAACTTATAAAAGGTCGGAAAATCTCTAGAATTTCTAAATTATGTAAAATATCTAGAAAAAAAAATGCAATAGTTAATTTAGTTTGTTGAAATAGATCTAATTTGAAGGGATAAAGATTATCTCTTGGGATTTCTAGAGTTTTTCTATTTTCAAGAATAAATAGAGATGTACATGTATGTTTAGAGATATAGAAGTAGAATGGGAGGTAGATTTAGATGGTGAGTATGGTTAAACATATGCAAATATGGCCAAGGGAAAAATGAAAAAGTTTTTGGGTGAAGATAGTTGCATATACAAATTTTGAGGTTGAAATGAATTGTCACACTTTCTGCCATGAATTTTTTGTGTATATGATTATTGGAATAATTCAAGACTGTGTGAGACATGAATTAATAGAACTTCAGTGTATGTGAAATCTGGAAGTAATTTCAATATTTACTCTTTGAATGGGCATGTATAAATACTATCCATTGTGAGACAATTTCATTGTATTATTGGTTATATACATATGTGGTTTAATCCAAACGTAAGACCAATTATAAATTTCAAATCTATGGGTTCATCAATCATAAGTCAAGGATTAATTTGGCATGGATCATTGTTTCTAACGCTTGCATTTGTGAATGGGTCCTCTTGGGATGATTTTGGCTGGTAATATATATTTTAAAGATGTGTAGACAATGATAGCTCACGAGGAGATACGATTCAGGGCTGTATGGAGTTAAAATGGGAACAAAGAAGCACCATATTGGAGGTGTGTAAAGGTAAAGGATCATTTTACTATTTATTCATTCAAATTTAAGAGTTCCTACTAGCATATTACATTTCTTTTGATTTATTTCATGAGATCAATCCTTCCATGCTTAAATATAATTATATGTCATTAGGAATATAAGATATACACTCCTTGTAATAAAAGAGAGAGGATTCATGCAATATAAAATGTATGAATGCTTGTAGAGAGAGAGTGGAGTGGAATATAAATTCACGTGTATGAGTGGATTCATGAAATTAGTGTCAAGGTAGATTTGGTGCCATCAAAGTGGTATAATAGCTCATTAGCTCTTCAGAGAATAATGTTCTTTGATACTGGAAGAAATGATAGCATGTTGAGAAATGGGAAAGAATAATGTGACATTTATTTTGCAGAAATTTATGTTGGATGAAAGGATATAGAGTTTAACTAAGCTACAATTCACTTTGATTAAGGCAGAGGGAAATCTCAAAAATCTAGCTACGAATACACCATATACAGAGTTTGAACATAAGTAATATATGACTTTTTCTTTTGAATATTCTCTCTATCAAAGATATCACAACAAGAAAAATAGTGATATTGTAGAAATGGTTAGAGGACCTCATTTAGGTTGATTTTTCTAATGTCCTACTTGATTGATACCTTCTCATGGCAGGACGGCTTTAAATATGAATTAATATTTTCCTGAAACAAATTACAGTCAAATTTTATAGATATAAAAGATAAAAATAAATGTCAATTCCTTCATTTGATTGTTACCTAACTCTAGTGTGGGTAGGTTGTAGGAAATGTGATTAGAAAAAAGATGAGGAGATAGTGTATATCGCTTCTTGGATATGATTCATTTTCTCTTGGAGATCCCTCAAGAGCTTAAGCCATCAAATTTGGAAATGTTTCTAGTAGGTATTCCTATGGTTTTTAATGTTGTGATTCTTTCACCTCATGGTTATTCTGGGCAGGCAAATGTTTTAGGAATGCAATGTCCATTCCATTATATCCTCCCTTTATTGTTTGATCATATTTTGAAAGTTTATTTTGATTTTAATTTGTATTTTACATATGAAATTGAAAATACTTGGTATCATGTATGTTTAAACAACGAAAACTTGAAGATGAAATTAGTATTACACAATATTGATTGAAATCATTTTAACTGTTTTTTGTTGAAATATTTTCAGGACTATTATAAAAGTGTACTTTAATGTTATTATTTGAGAAAATATTGTTTATATACTTGACCAAGTTAATGTGTTAGAGAATAAAATGTTGTTGCGAATGAAACAACAAGGATTATACATCACACCTCAAATTGCTTTTTTCAAAAGTTATTTACAGCTTGAGCATTTTAGCATGTAACTTAGTTTGCATGATTGTGCCTTAGCTTTCCCTAAAAGTTGAGTTCTAAGTTACTAAGGTGTTATTTTCTATGGTGAAATTTTATTTTATTTGTTTATAAAGGTCATCTAGCCACATAGTGTTCACTATCGCTCAACTGAAGAAGAGTTGTTCGATTTTCTTGCTTTTATGGGAAAGAATGGTTGTAATAATATTGATGTTGAGGTATATGTCATATAAATCATTTATAGTCTATTTTAGTTTATATTATATGTTCATCATCTTTCATGTCTTACAATTTTCGCTGTATCTTATTTTGTTTTCAAAAAAGGAGCTCAGTATTGATGGTAAGTAGCAGGATTTAGAAAGAGAAGAAAGAGAAGGACTGTAACATTGGAGCGATAAATGCAAAAAGAGAGAGCAGAGAAACGGTCTTGTGATACCATTAAATCCAATATCCCGCATAAGGAACATACATAGAGACTTATGGTCAAGTCTTCGGAGTTGGTGAATTCACCTGCAATGCCTTGGAAACAGAATGATAATGTTTTGTAGTGATGAAACAACATTTCATGTGAAAATTGTAGTCCAATGAATGTTAAATTAGAAACTCATATTGTAATACTTGACATTTCATATAATATAATTTATATGGTTTAAATTATTTGTATTTGCACTTGATATTGTTTAGTATTTTAATTAAAATATGTAATTTTTCATTTTCATATTAGATGAACGAGTGCACATTGTATGACATTTTTTAAATTTAGTCCCAAAATCATACTAATTAATTTATGTTGATTGATAATGAACACATAAAATCAATCTAAAACTACTAAATTAGTAGTTTATATTGATTAATGGTAAACAAAAATAAAATGAATATATGACTAAATTAATCGTTTATAATGATTATTAATAAAAATAAATGAAATGAATATAAACCACTAAATTAGTCATTTATATAATGAATGTGAAATTACCAAAAAAATATAAATGACTAGTGCAAATGAATAATTTGTGAGTACAAATGACAACCAAATTTTGAATATATACAACCATTAGTAGCTAATTTACAATATCTTATAACACAAAAAAAATTTAATCATATTTCTTTGGTCATTAATTGGTTTCAAACGATGACTAAAATTTGCATATATATGACTATAATTATATAGTAATATATTTTGTTGTATATTTGGTCATTAATTGTGAAAATTAATTACTAAATCAATGACTAAATTAATGACAACATTTATGAATAAATATATTACTAGATGATAAAATTGAGACAAAAAATTAATGACTAAGGTAAAAATGACTAAAATTTGGTCGCGTTATAAGATGCTATAAATTAGATACTATTGGTCACCTACTGAAAAATGGCTGATTATATGAAAATTTTAGTCATTGTTTTAGTAACTAATTATCCATTTTGTACTAGTTTTAACAGAATATAATGACAGAGCCGCTAGATAGAATGAACTACTATTAAATCTAATTTATCAACATGAGAATATCATAATTGAGGAGTGGATAGGCCATGAATTAGATAGTGAATCACATTTTATTTAAGGGAATTGTCTTCCTAAACCAAAACCATACTTGTGGTCAATTCTATCACCAGAAGGTACAAAAGGAATTCTATGCTATAATTAGGTGGACTAAGTAGAGGAGAAGAGGTTAGTGATTTTTTCAAAGCATCAAATGAGTGTTGAGAAATTTTTTCCCAAATGAATGGAACTCCTTTCTTATGTAAATGCATAAATTCCTTTGTTATCTCCGTGTAATTTACGATGAATCTCTATAAAAAATTTCCTTCACCTTGGATGCTTTGAATTTTATGTCTGTTAGATGGCAGAGGAAACTAAAGTATTACCTCAACCTTGAAGGGATCAACCCTGATCCCCACATTAGAAATGATAAATCCCAACAGCTGACTTGATGTTATATAAAAAATTCACTTATGGGGGTTCAACTAGATTTTATAATGATGGAATCTTTCAAAAACAAATCGAATGTGTTTTGGATTTTCCGATCTATTTTGAGAGTGAATAGATAAATCATCCAAATAAGCTTCTATAATGTTCTTGATTTCCATGAAATCTTCTGAAATAGCTCGCTAGGAAGTAGTTGTAACATTTTTAATTCCAAAAGGAATTTTCTTATGTGTGAACACTCCACCAGGATAAATAAAGTTGAGTTATGTTGATCTTCAAAACGAATTGTAATTCTATTTTATCTGCAGAATCTGTCTATGAAGGAGAAAATTTCATTTCTATCACACTCATCGATGATTTGATCTATAAATGGAGTATGGAAACTATCCTTTGGAAAAATTTGATTTAGATCCCTAAAATTGATATCCACTTGGATTTTTCCTTTCTTTTTGTCAACCAAGATAGGATTTGAAACCCATTTGTTGAGAGGAAATATATAAATGAAACCTACTTGAAGCAATTTCTCCACTTATTCCTTAATAGTCGTATATTTCCTAGGGTTGAACAGTCAAAGCTTTTGGATTATTGTTTTCGCATTTTCATTGGTATTAATTTCATTCTAAATGATACTAGGTTGAACCCTAGGAATTTCCTCATAAGACCAAGAAAATACATCATGAAATTCTTTAAAGAGGTTGGTATAAATCTTTATCTCTTCAAGGGAACAATCAACTCTGATGAAGAAAATTTATATAGCATTGGAATTATTTGAAATTTTCATGGAAATAGCTTGTAAAATATTGGCCATATTACCTTTAGAAAAAATATGTGTTAGAGCTAAAGGATTTAATATGCTATGAAAACATCCATGATAAAAGGAGCCAGATAAACTTGACTAAACATTTAGCAAGCCAGTGAAAAAATAAGATCCATGATGTAAATCGTTCCATGATCTCTCTACACCTTTCATTTCTTCTAAAACTACCCCATCATATGGAAAAACAATATTGAGAAAATATATATCCATAGTCAAGTTAGTTTCCCAAATAGGTACCACATCATTATCCAAATCCTCTAGTGGAATAGGGATCAGATTTGAGTCTGCAACATTACTAACGATAACATGGTATGCAAGCTTTGTTGTAGACAGAGGGTAAGTCATTCCAATAATTCCCCCCCTTTATAATGTGGCATTAGGAGGAGGAAATTTCGAAGGATATCCAAAATAATGAGTTCTAAAATAATGTTCTTGGGGAGATACCTTGGATGACAAAATGAAATTGATGTGTATAAATACAGGTGGAAGATCAAAAGTACACATCGATGAGGAATGCATTCCAACTCCAAAATTCTCAATAGGTTGTTGATAATTTCTAACCAGTGGGATAATAGAATCAAAGGATGTATAAGGATCATTGGGAAAATAGGAAAATTTATCGACCATAATAATTATCCCTTCATTAGGAAAACACAATATCTGAAACATAGAAGAAACAATAACATCCATTGCATATACGAAAATTAGCACCAAATATCCCTATTTCTAATTTAACTAATTTTCCCCCAACTCCAACTGGAAAAGATGGAAAAATATTATGAGGCATATGAGAATGTCCATTGAATGTACTTAAGAGTGTTGGAGAGGGAACCACTTTAGAAAACCCAATTTCTTTCCAACATGACATAGATATCATGCATGCAGAAGCTCCTTCATCAACTACAGTATGAAATATTGTCTTCTTATGATATGTAGATTTAATTTGAAAGTCCATATGATGAGGGAGTCTCTTTTTTACATTTGAAGTATCATGCGTAACCGGTAGATAGTTTTTTGTATCAACTACTTTCATCACAGTTAATAACGCACTCATTTTTTCTCGGCATGGCTAGAGTACCTTTAAAATTGACATAGCACAAGGTCTCTGAGCTAAATCTTCAACAATGGACTAGTTATGAGCATCCCTGGAATTTTGATTATAAGTCGAGCACATTGAGAAGCCTTTAGAAATCTGAGGTATAGACTCAACTACAGGCATCCCTATATGAAGACGTTATTTTGTATCAGAAGCAGTTTTGGCATTGGAGGATTCATGTTCTCCATAATTGTGAGCTCTAGTTGAAATATTAAGATGAGTCTTAACCATATATATATTCAATGGGGATTACCCTTCTACATGGGTACCCCCTAAATGGGCTTCAGTGTTAGAATTCGCTCCAGTAAGTAAATGTTTCCTTTGAAGAGTAGGGTTGTTAAGCACACCTTGGGAACTAGAAGGACCCTACTGAGCTAACAAGTGATGCACATATTGATACTTAGGGAAAAAATTAGTAAGATATTCCCCACTACATAGCTTGCAAGGGAATTTAACTTTATTTTTTGACACTTTCTTTCCCTCAATAGTGTTCACATTGTGTTTATTTGCATTCTCATTCTCTCCCTTATCTCCTTTTTTCCCGCATCCTCTCTTCTTCCCATTTGAATTTTTATTTACTTTAGGATTAGAGGACTGAATGGAATTAACTGCAACAGGTTGAGAAGGAGGAGGTGTGGATGACATAGTTTTTGTGTGGCAAAGAATTATAAATAAAACTACTACAATTGATTAACCAACAAATTATTAGCATTAGCATCAATCAAACCAACAACCCCATCAGTGTGAGGGCCTAGTTTATTTTTGGCAAGATCTATCTTAAATATAGGAGAATTTGTAAAAATATTATAAGAACACCAGAAAGTGAATAAATCAATTATAATTGTTGGGATCTAAATATGGTTTTTTCTTCCATGAACACTCATGAAAGTGACATATCCTTTGAGATTTCTGGTTGTACTAATTTCAAAAACCACTAAATTAAAAACTCATCAAGGATATAAGCTTTGATCACTATCTTTGTTCTCTGCCACTCATGAATGTGATCATAGATATGAGAAGACTTATCTTGATCAAAAATTTCCAAGAGTTCATTCCTAGCATCATAATGGATAGGGAACTGAAATTGATTAAGGAACACCATATCTAACATGCCAAACGTAGAAAACAACCCCATTTTTAACTCAATATACCATTTTTCCGCATTCTCAGTTATGGTGTGTTGAAAAATCCTCAACCTAATTGAATCATTAATGAGGGATTTCGATGAGCGCTGTAAATGGAAAATGTTTACATGGTCAATAGGATATTCCCCAAGCTTCCCCTCAAACTTAGGTATGTGTGATGGAAATTTTGTAGTGACCGTGCGCCATACTAGGTTATATCAAATCAGATCATTTGTTAATTTTTAAATATTAGGAAAATTAAGAGTTGCGAGGAATGGTAAGTGTGGTGAAACTATAGGATTCCACTCTAAGATTGGGAGTCTACAAGTTTGGAATGGTAAGACCTGGATTTTGAATAATACTAGGCTTTCAAGGATTACTCACAAAAAAAAATGGATTATAAGGAAAACCGTATTGTCTAGGAGTACACAAAGGGTATCCTCCACTTAATGTAAAAATTTGAGAAACTAGAACATTTACTCCAAATGGAAAATTATAAGAAGGAGAAACTTCTTGATAAGGGTTCCACGCGCTCGATAATGGAGAAAAAACTGCCAACATACTATGAGTAGGGAAGGGTATATTATCCTTCTAACCAAATAATTTTTAAGGAACCTTTGACCCTAAACCACTCAAAACATGATTTTCCATGCCTTGTCCCTCTTGAGCTTGGAAAGGATTAAAATTTTGAGGGAAATGAGGAAATGGAATAGATCCAATACCTAAAGAAGGATTAGAAGGAGGAACATGTCCACTCATAAAGGGAAATACATGTTATAACTATGACATCCCATAAGAAAAAACACTAGTAAAAGGAGTAGAAGGCTAGGTGCCCCCACTCGGGCTAGGACTAGAGCTATAGGTGCAAGCTACAACTCTAGGCATGGTAGTAAGACTAGAAAAAACACCTCCTCATTTTTTTGAAGAAGGATTTTTCACACTAGAAGAATCAATAGTCATACTAGTGCAACTAACATTGGCCATGAAGAAAAAAGGAGAGTGAATAGGACTACAGCATTTATGACTCAAGGTACCCACAGATGATACAATGAAAGGAAGATATGAATGAAGAGGACTTAAAGGAGTCCCAGAGGAATCTGAAGCATCTTATACTTCTATTTGGTTCTCAAGTTGAAACAGTACCCTAGAAAGAGCTATGACATTTCCATCCAAACTATGAGAAAGACTAGGTTCTTACCTAGAAATTGTAACCATTGGTAAAGGATTTTTCTTTGTTGCGTTAGGTTGAATTGGTTCAAAAGTATCAACTAACTTTATCCTCTGCCTTCTAGGTGAAGCCTCGAAACTCATAGGTGAAAGCCCACAGAGCCTCCTAGATCGGTGAATTGATGGCTTAGACACCTTCTACAAAATAAAAATAAAAGACTCAAAACACCTAAGGCAGGCTAGGAGCACAAATCACTCAATAAAAAGGTCCTAAATATATAGACAAGTAAACATATTCCGAGTATTTATTCTTTGAGTAATTAGGAACACACACCAAAATACAAGAAATTGGATAAAAGAGCCTTCCAAAGGAATATTGGAATGATGAGGGAAAAGTTCTTGCTACTGAATGTAAGATAAACAATTACACTGACCTCCAAACAATAGCCTTTTTTTTGCAAGTACACTCGCTTCACGGGGCACCCTCTAGAATTACTATGAAAGTCATACAATTCCTACCTTAGGTACCACAATAATTCCCTCCCAAACTCACATGTTTGGTCCCTGGGAAAGGAAATTAATTTCATCAGTTCTTAATCAAAAGTTAGGGGGAATAATTGTTATATTGGACTAATCCCTCTTGTGGACAAGAGAGATCTCCCTAGATTTCCAACAAATCCTAGTAACAAGCATATAATAAAACTACTCTTTCCCTAAGTCTATATTTACTTCAATCATAAAGCTAGAAAGGAGAGAAAATGGAATCCATACCTTATTATGAAATTCTTGATGAATATTCTTGCAATGCCTCAATGCAATTGTTCAATTCTTAAAACTGACCTGCACACATAGGAACCAAAGGATCAAAGGCATATGTAGCATAGATGATTCAATAACTCAGACTAATGATCAAGGATATTAGTAACTAGCATCATTTTAATGGATAAAATAGAAATAACATAAAACATTAATCAGATCTATAAAATAATGTAGTGAGAAAAAGAGCTCAATTATATTAATTCAGAAACATAGAATAGTCTCACAATCCTTGCCTTGATGAGGTGAAGCTCCTCCCATAAGTCTACAATAATTTCCTTGGATGAAAAGCTCTCCAACGTAATTTTACCGACATAATTCTACCTTCAGCAAGATCCCTCAACCCTCTAGCCTGTAGTTAATTTATAGGCCAAGAGGAAGAAGTTTTAGATCAATATCAAAAGGATGAGATCCACATAAGGTGGGATTAGGGTTCCTTGAAAAATGGCAATTAACTCCATCATGGGAGGGGCTAGATCGAATAAGAATGAGCTATAAGCTTTTTGTTGGGATATATTCTCCCAACAAGGCTTCTAGACTTTTTTTTTTTTTTAACTTTTTGTTGAGTCATGTGCACAGTCTATAGTGGAAGACAGAGAATTATGAGTGGGTGCCAATGGTAGGAACTTTGCATGCATAGAAACTTTATGGGAAAATTCACAAGTCACTAAAAATTAAGGGTTTGGACTTATAACCTAGAAGCCTTGCTTTCTTCAAGGTGATTAAGTTTTTTATTTGCAAGGGAGTGCTTTGGAACACATGAATTTGATGACGAAAGGTCCATTTTAACGATCAATTTTCATGGTGAAAAAATGATGTGTAATAGATTTCCCCCTAAAGTGTGAAGTCAGAAAATATGTTTAAAGATTGAAGTGCTTTATCATGCTAAATATTGGATCAGAGACCATGGTTGGAGACCTACAACAATCCATCATGGATTACAATACAATAAAATAATCATTAAGGTAGGATCTTCCATACTCATAGTAAACATAACTCGATGAATTAGTATGAAAATTCAGAAAGAATCATGTCACCAGTAGACAAATTATGGACACAACCATCAAATATGATTATGTATGTATAATCATGAATACATAGCTCCTGATAGCCTAGATGGATGAAACTAGATCTACGGTCTTGATCTCCATTTCTATCGATCCATAGTATGAATCCAACCGTGCGAATAAATGTATTTGAAGTCAAACATGGTAGAAACCACTTGATTACCGATTAATGATGTGAACTCTTAAGAAGTGTGAGAGAAACGACCATTAATGATAATGGTCATCAAGGTATTCTCAGTACAATCTATGGGATTTTGAAAATAGGTCCTAAAGTCTAACGCCAATAGAATCATTTGATAGAAGGTCAATGATGAAAACCTATCGTCAAATGTTAGAAACCTGCCATTAAGGCATGCAAGCATCAAGGTACTGATAATGGTTTCTAGATCAACTTCCTAGATAATTATTTGTAGTCGATAGAAAGTGATACGTCATAGAAGGGCCTATGACATGAAACTCATGTCAAGTTTTGAATAATTGTTTGCAAGGAATGACTTAAGGATGGCCAGCACGATTGAAGGCTACAAATTGCAAGGTAATTTGAATTGAGTTTGGAATTC
Organism: Pinus albicaulis; assembly: GCA_034641835.2. Lineage (NCBI taxonomy): Eukaryota > Viridiplantae > Streptophyta > Pinopsida > Pinales > Pinaceae > Pinus > Pinus albicaulis. The sequence continues at coordinate 966,545,399 of CM076575.1, forward strand.
TCTTGAATATAGCAGTGACACGAAACTTAGACTTGGCATCATTTGAATCAACTATACTACTGTTGAGGCCTCAAAATTCCGTGGCGAAAACATGGGGGAAAAAACCCAGTCTGGACCTTAAAGTAACTCCTTTTCCGTTTGGTATAGTGGCTCCGACTGGGGATAATGGGAGAAATTTTCCAATAAGGATGTTTACGAGGGTGTTGTGAATATAGAATGCTAATGGATAATGATTTTAATCTATATTCATTTATCTAAATAACTAATCTAATATATACCCGATGTGTTTCTCCTTTATGAGATCTAAAATGATATCTTTCATCTGTCAGTAATATAGATCTTTTAATAGTTGAAAGAGATGAAAATTATGTAAAATGATTCTTCTAACAAAGTAGTTTGCATAGAATAATTGTGAAAAATATATCGCATTTATCATTGTGATTACATATTCAATTAGAAACCATATCTAAATACTAGAACATAAGTGCATGCAATATTTATATATGATGGCATTTCAAATACATAATGCAATAAAGAGATAACTATCAATTTATGGAATAAGACTTAACACAAGTGAATAAAAGTATCATATGTACGAAGTCCTACTCATGTAAACTAATAGTAATGAATCTGTTCCTTCTCACTTTTGAGCAATTTAAAGTACAATAGTACAACATCAGTTAAACAGATTTAATCGTTAAAATATAACAGAATGTATTCCATTAATTCATCAAAGCATTCACAAACTTGCAATAGTGCATTCTTTGCAAAAAATTTTGACAAATTTCTGGACCCTTCTCTAAATGCATGAGAAGGGTTTAAATACTAAACTAATTATAAAATAATATTAAATTATTACAAAAAAGTAGAGGAGGTTTTAAACAACCTTCCTCAAAAGGCTAACTTAAAGAACAATCTAGGAATTTAAACTAACAATCCTAATTTTGTGAATCCTGCCTTTCTTTCTAAATGTGATCAAAAGGCTGGCAAATATCTAACATTTCTTTGAGCTAAGCTAGCTTTGATATCCGTGATCGAATTCGTCACTTGAAAATAGCATTTGATATTACTGACTGAGATCATTTTGCTGAATCTATAAGAGATTGAAGAGTTTTATGTTGATGGTAAGGTTTGATCAAAAAATTCCAGTAATTTTCCTGATGAAACTTATTTACCTTTTTGATCATTTCCTCCTGAGTATCTGCTCTCTGTCTCCACTTCATTTCTGCCTGTCTTGTTTCTGAAAACACATCAGACATGTTTTCCTTAAGGATTTCTGCTTTAGACAGTTGCTCACACATTGATTCAATAATCTTATTTGATATCTTGGATGTCTTTGTTGCTGCTTTATTTGCTTGTTTAATTTGCACTTCCCATTCTATGAATAACATTTCTTTGTGAAGCTTGTCTACTTGAGGTATATTAGCTTTCTTTCCTAAATTTGAAACTTGCCACTAAATGTGCTCTTTGATTTGATTTTCAGGTCTTTCAGATTCCGGTTTCTTATTTTCTATCTGTTGGATCATTATTGTAATTGAATTACAATAAGAATCAATCATGGAAGCTTGGTGACAAAACACTTCTTGTTCTTTCTTTAACTTGGTGTTTAAATCAAGTGCTTCTTTGACAAATTTTTCTTATTATGGTTAACTCTGTAACTTAGTCGTTGTTATTTCCAGTTGTGCTTGTTTTTCATTAAGCTCTGTCTGGTGCTGCAATTTGAGGATTTCAACATCGGTGTGAAATTGGGCTGTATTTTCTTTGACTTTTTCACTAGAATTGGATTTCTCTCATTCAACAAATTTTCTAATTCTTGTAATCTAGCTTCCTTTAGTTTTAACAACATTCTAACTTCAGTAGCTTTATCAACAGTAGCATTAGCATATGCCCCTGCATACTATGATAATTTAGTTATATTTTTAGTGGGATCTTCTAAGGAATCCTTCCATAGTACATCAACTGATTCATCTGTAGGCTTTGGAGTTGTTTCATCAATTCTCCTTCTTTTATTTCTTTTCACTACAGCCTTGTAACTAGGACTGTAGAAAATATCTAATGAAGGGATGTCTTCAATCTGTAAAACTATCTGATCTATGGGGTAGGCCGGTATGATCTCTTTATCATGCATTGCTAGAACTCTTTGTAGTGGAATGACAGTTTCCACTATTTTCTGTGAGTGTTCAGGTGTTTAGAAACTTGTTGCTTGAACAATAATGGGATTTTCTTTGGGAGTATTTATTGCTTCAGAAAATTATTCCTATTCATTTATAAGATCTTTTTTTTGTGGTAAACTGGACTGACCTAGCATGTTATGACTGTGCTGAACTATTTCAAAATTTGATTTTATCCCATTATTTCTTGTTTCCTTCAACATTTCTATCTCCTGAATAACTTGGTCAATTTTGTTTTTTTGAATTTTCTTCCTTGGATTTAGATTCATTTTCAAAATGATCCAAATTCTCAGATTGCTGTTGTGACTGACCTAATTCATCTTTAGACATTTATTTAATTTCATCATCCAGACTAACACTTGGATTGTGTCTTTTATCTTCAATAGTTAACAAATTTAAAGTGACTTTCTCTAGTCTCTTGTTTCTGTATGCTTGAAAAGCTTCAGCATCCTTCTGACTTACGTGACTAGATACATACTTGGTAATATCAGAGAAATTTTCCATGCCCTAGAAGAGGTCATCGAATCCGTATTCCTTCTTTACAAAAGGCTTCATTTTATGCTCTGCAATGTAATTTTTAATCACATCATTGGGATCATATAATCTTCTGGGCATAAATTCCAATTTCAATAACTGAATCTTGGGAACCTCCTTGTAAGTATTGCCGATATTAGACAAAGCAAAGGTGCCACACTGTAGAGGGAATTAGGCCAAATATCCTTTTTAGCACCCTTCAGCAGCTTTGTAACACCATTGACAAGATGATAGGCTATCTCTTTTGCATGTAACTTATCGGGAACATAATAGGGTAAAAAAAGGGGAGAGACACAACTCCCAAATACTCTAATATATGTAAAATTTTCTTCAACAAACAATCTAGCTACTGGAAGAATGTCTACATTGGCTTCTTCAGAAACCCTAGTAGCCCTTTTGTTAAAAATCATCTGATGTATAGGCAATATGACTCCATAATATAATTTATAGAAATTCAAGTGAAAATCTAAATCCCAGAGCTCTCTATGGTAGATGTGAATTGGGGTAGGGTCCTTGGTAGTCCATTTCCATCCCATGGTGGGAAAAATGGAAGTAAAATAGATAGCATCCATGACATATGAAGACATATAAGAGGGAGGTATTTCTCTGAGTGGAACACTTATTTTATTCCTATATTCAGTAATATGCTTGGCTAGGTTATTGGATAAGATGTCTACCCAATTTAAAATTGATGAACTGATGATTGCGTCAATTAGGGGAACCCAGTCCCTTGAGAATCTAGTGCTATCTAGTTTGGAAAATATTCTACATAACATACCAATGGCATAAAAATAAGGATAGGAATTTGGGAAATTGGGTATGCACAAAACTTATCTTGCTTCAGTTTCCCTTCATTATCCTTCCATTCTTGGATGACTTTGATAGGGTCTGGATGCTCTGCTTTAAAATTATGCAAATATCCTTTGTCGTGTTTTTGTTGTGGGGGTGGTAGATGGTACATTGCTGCTAAATCCTTTGTTGTGAAAGAACCCATAGTTTCTCCTCTTGAATTCTTGAATATTCTATCTTCAATTTTTAAGTGGTCAATTTCCCACTTAACCATGTCCGTATAAGGAAGAATATTTGGTCTTGCAGCTATCATGTGCATGTATGAGAAAGCAACGTCAAAAAGAGTTGCGTCAAAGGTAGAAGCAGTGCCTGTTGAAGAAAATTTGTTTACCACTCTTGCTCCTTCATTTTCGAAGAGTTTGTACATTTCCTCCCATGTTGAACTACCACAATATTTGTTGCAGATGGTATCTGAGAATAATGGAGACATATATGTGTCTTCTATGGATGACGTTTGAGAAATTTATTTACCCTTTTTTCTCATTTTGTTCTTATTCAATTCGTTAACTGGTTTCGTGAAAGCAAAGCGGATTTTACAAGTATGGAGTATCAAAGGAATAAATCAATCATTTACTTCAAACTCGCACGAGAATATATCAATCTATTAAAATATAACATCAATCATCCTTCATAATTTCTGATTTAATATTTCACATGTCTTCACACGTAAGATCTATCCATCACTTTAAAGCCGTTAAGATCTTAAATTTCATTTGACATGACACAAGTTGTTTTACACGTTTGATTCATTAAATGACGTTAATGCACATATTGCAGATTATACCTTATAATATTTCATGATACTTTATACTTAAAGGTTGCGAAATGCAATCTGCGCAAATCGCGGATCACAACTTTTATTGGATAATGTTTTAGCGTATATTATAAGTTACGCGAAATGCGAATTGCAAAAAACTTGAACTGACCATGATAGCCGAAGGATTTATATTTATTGGCTTATTTTATTATCAGGTCCGCGGGTATTGCAACTTATATCATCTCTTCCTAAAGCTTTTATTGTTTAAATGAAGTGTGGTGTGAAAAAATGAATGTAACAATGATTGAGGTTTTTTGCAAAAATTCTTTTAAATTATATCTTCAAAGAAGCTTGAGCGCATATCGCAATTCACAAATTTTACATTTTATGGTTCTTTTTTAAATAATATATGTGATATGCGATGTGCTTTAAGGCAAAAACAAAAAATATTTATTTTATATGTTTTTTTTTTTCAGGAAATTATAAAAAGAACTTCTTTTTTATTTCTAAAGGGTCCCCATTTATAAGAATAAATGGGGGGTTTTTGTATGGCACAAAAACTACCCAAAAATAGCTACATAATTTAAATGAGGTTTGATTAGTTGTGAGACAAATGGATTTCCCATCCCAGACACATATGTGACGTAGTGTCATGTTCAAGAGTGACATATTTCCATAAATTAAATACAAAAATGAAATATTTTTCCCAATTTACCCCCACCATTACTAGCAAGTACCTCTTTATTTTTTTCAAGCTTGAGGAGGATAAATTTTTCTTGTCTTATAGCTCATCCTTCGGATGAGTCCTATGAAGTACTTTTAACCAACCCTAAGAACGAGTGACTAGTCTCGTCATGATTAATGAGTCCTAGACTGTTTATATTTTACAAGTCCAGTGAAAGGGAGACTTTATGTCGTTTTCATTTTTAAAGGGTTTGAAAAGACATGAAAATAAAACTCATGTTGTTCTTTCAATGTAAAATTCAATCAGCCTAGAGAAATTAAATCTTGGTATTTTTCAGTTTTATGGAGTCAAGAGAAAAACGTAAGTAAACTTCATAATGTTCTTTTTTCATAAATTTACTCTCTCGAGCCCAAAAAAGGGTAAAATAATGTAGGATATAACTCTATTGACCATGATTAGTCAATGCATACCTTTTTCGTGAAAGGGGTAAACTTATACTGAATAGAAAAATGTTCATTTAATTTTTTGAGTTAGAATACTCATGTACCTGGCAATCTTTTCATGTTTATAAAGTCTAAAAAGGGTTTAAAAGAGAACTCTAGCATTTCGATTTCTCGTATTTTTCGAGAGCCCGATAAAGTGATAAAATTTCGCTCAACATAAAAACAATCCATTTTTATGTTATAACCTGTTTTCTGCACATTAAACCCAAAAATTATTATATCTGCTAAAACATTATAGAAAAAACCCTAAAACTTTTGAATTTAAACTGTCCAAGGCATAAAAAATAATATTTTAATGACCTAAAAAATTATTAAAGTTCAAAAAGTAAAATCACTTTTACTATTTTAGTTTTTAACCAATTCAGAGAAAACAAGAAGGTTTTTTACGACAAACTTCAAGTTGATTCCGAGCAAACTGGTGGACGAAATCGAGAACCGTCTTTTCCATGTATTAGATTCCTTCATTATCTTCATTTTAATTGGATTAATTTTTCATTTTAGTTGTGTATTTTTGTTTTTTGGGGTCAATTATATTTTTAAAATGTTCCTTCAGATGTGCGCGATTACCTTTCATCGGGACCATGTACACCAACAATTGTTTACAGAGATAAATCTATTATTTTCATAGTTTTTCTCCTCAGAAATCATGTAAATTTGCTTTGTTCTTAAAGAGAGGTTGCACAAGCCCCAAGGGCTTTTAAAAAATAATAAATATGCCCCGAAATTTTGAAAAATCACCCACATTGTTTTCTAACCTTCCACAATTGTTATTTTCAAGATTTTTTACTGTTCATAATGGAGTAGAGAGAAAGAGAGCATGAAAACCAAGATGTCAAAGCTCTTAATGATTGAGCAACATTGCAGGCCCTAAGAGATTATCGCCTATACAAATATTGGATAATTCCAGGAATGAAATTTCACCTAGATTTCATGAATTGGATGGTGAGGGCATGGGATGTCCAATATCAGTGCTTCGAGATAGGAGATCAACACCTTAGCATAGATGCTGATGATATCTATTTTTTACTGGACTCTCTCACATAGGGATGAATAAATCTTTTTATGGAAATAGACCAAATGGAGAAACGACTGTTACTTATTTGAGGTGATATTGTGTTGACATGACTTAGCTCAAATATGGAATAATTGACATCAAAACCATTGAGCAGCTCCCCTTGAGAACCATCTCCTTTATAGTTAGTATATTATTACAATGCTTCAATTATCCATAAAATATCAGATGGAGATTGTTGTGAAATGTTGACAAACAACTATTTTCAACTGGTGTAAGGTGGCAATTACCAACATGAAAGGGAAACTGACTAGAGAAAAAATGGGAAAACTCTAGAACTTTGGATATGGTGCTAGATTAATTTCATTTTCTCTAGAGAATATTGCATGCCTTTCCCCATGGAAGTTTTTAGCAGAGATAGGAGGACCTCAAGATCCTCACATTCTTTTGTGGGTCTTGTTGACTGCTTGCCATGGAGGCGATGACCCGGTGGTGAAATATATTGTTGAGTTCTTCGAGCGGTTGGAATGTGACATCATTATGATCGAAGGCTTTCAATATGCAAGGATTTATTACAAAGGTGACACATATATCCAACTACTAGTAGGGATGAAGTGGGGTGGCCTAGTTAAAAAATTCTCGTTTTCATGGTTTTTATGTTTTCTAATTTTTTTTTTCTTTTTGACATTCAAATCTAATTATTTGAATTTTTCATGCATATATTTTCTTGATTATACCATCAAAATTATGAAATTTTGACATGCGGGAGACCAACCAGTAGTATTTTGATTGCATAACCCTCATGTAGTAGAGGCCTTGACTGAGCTAGAGCATAACCTTGAGAGGTTGGCTCTAAAATTCAAGAGACTAGACTTGATGATTTTCCTTTGTAGTAACAAAGGCATCTAGTAGGAGTTCCACGGCTTATTAGCTACCTACTACAAAGCATAAAACATGATATAGTCTACTATCATAATCATGATCATGCTTAGTTGCTAGTCTTTTAGGGCTAGATTTTGATTTTTGGTATCAACATGTTTGGATAATAAATGCAGTGATGCCTCATGTCTTTGGATGACATTTTTTGTAACACACATTTTAGAAACCATTTTACCTAATGGATACTACTACTTATCATTTCAATTTATCTTGTTTAATATGTGGATGTATATTGTTTTTGTTTACAAATGTTGCAAATGTTTATTTAATACATGATTCACCAATGCATGAGTTAATGTGTTTAAATTTCTCAAAATATGTTGATATTTAACGCAATCAAACTTTCTTTCGAAGAGATGGACCAGTAAAAAAAATCTTAGCATTGTTGAACTTCTTACTGCATATACATCGTTTAAATGTAATACTATGAGTTGTGAATCTAACCTAATTATCAAATGATGAATTCCAAATGAAATGGCATCAGATAATAGTTCAATCACTACCCTATATTCTGCTATGTTTTTCGTCATTTGACCAAGGCATATCCCATGAATAGAAGCTAACTCATCAGTGGGGAAGTAGATATCCCAAGTCGCGAAAGAGATATTCTGAGTACTACAACTAGCATCATCAACAAAGCCAATGTAGGTCCGAGGGAACGTTGAAATATAAAAATCAAGTGTAACACAATACAAGTCATAGAAGTAGCAAGAAATCATAAAAAAATAAAAAAATAATGCAAACAATCATAAAATATGATATAATTAATGTATAAAATATTCATGAAATGAATCACGCATAATATTTCTTTAGGTAGAGACCATTCCTAGGTTGTCCCAAAGAAACATCATCATAATCAACTAGTTCATAGTCCCCTTTGGCTAGTACACATCTCACAATGTAAGGATCATGCCACATAGGTTCTAATTTACCAGAACCTAGTTTATCATGTGCTTGATCATAAATGAAGATTAGGTCACATTCTGAATATGAACGAGGATTCACGTTTCGGTCAAATTGAGCGTTATATCATTTCTTATGAGCGTTACTAGCCAGTGTAGGATCACAACAAGTCTCATCTAGTCGTGCTAAGTACAAAAAATTCTCTTCCTCCACATAGGTAGCTAGTAGCAACTCAATGGCCAGTTTCAACGACATCATTTCACATTAAATCAGAAAAAATGCCTCCATACCATAAACAAGTTGGAATGGAGTAAATCCAGTCGATGTTTCTGTAGAGGTAGTTTATTCCAACAGGGTTAGGAAAAGCATAATATTCTAGTTTATTTTAATAATTTTGACAATTTGTTTGATCATAGTGGTCAAAACCTCATTAATAGCTTCTACTTGGCCACTCTTTTCCAGATAATAAGGGGTAGAGCTATCATGGCGCAATCCTAGCAGTGTAGAGAGTTCGGTCATCATAAAGTTTCAGAAGTGGCTACCATGGTCTGTAACGATAGCTTGTGGCACATTGAACCTGGAAATTACATGGTTGAATATGAAAATGGTTGTGTTTTCACCATCATCCTTATATGTAGGCATCACCTCAGCCAATTTTGTAAAATAATCTACTGTTGCTATAATAATATACCCATGAGGCCTTGGCCGAGTGAGGGTTACATGTAACAAAATCAATGTGCAATTTAGAAATTGGACTGAAAACTATGATTGGGTGAAGAGGAGTTGCGGACACATGCATATGACGATGGTGAACCTCGCAATTATGGAACCTCTGAACCGTGGTTATGCAATATTTAAACATTGAGGGCCAAAAATAACCAACACGTAATAACTTTTGGGTAGTGTCAAACCCTGACATATGACCACCACAAGCTCCATAATGGCAGCCATTTATTTCCTTCCCAGCTTCCTCATGTGTCAAATAGCATCAAAATATGGATTCAACACTACGATGATAAAGTTTATCACCAACAATAGTATATTGTTTTGATTGGTACCAGAATCGACGAAGATCGTTTTGAGAAAATTTTAGCCAAAAAATTATGAGTTTGAATATATAATGATATATCCATACAAGGGATCTAAAGTACTGATAAGAATGAGGGATTTTTCTGGAAGAGAATGCTCTGCCATGGTTTCTATCTCAGTATAGGGAAAGTCACACAATAACTCAGCAAATACTAATGATTTCTTAGACTTAGATCTTTCAAATTCTAAATCAAAATATTGCAAGATAACTATCCATTAAGATTTTTGCCCCCTAGAAATTTTCTTGTAATAATGTACATCATAGGGTTTCAATAAGAGATTATAGTTGTTTTTTGTAAGAGTATATAGTGATGAAAATTTTGGATAGCTTGAACGGCTTCCAAGGCTAATTTCTCCACATGTGCATATTTGATTTCATTTTTTGTGAGACTCTTACTCAAATCATAGATCACAGGTTCATTTCTAGATTCATCTACCTAAAATAGAACCATGCCAATGGTGAAATCAGATGCAACTAAATACAAAAATTAGTCCCGATGATAATCAGGAAAATTCAACAATGGTGTATGAGATAACACATTTTTCAATGCATCAAAATATTTTTGAGCAAGCTCATCCCAGATAAATGGGATGCCCTTTTTCAAAACTCACCTTTAGTTATCTTGGCATACTTAGGTATGAATATATTTAAAAAGTTTTCTTCCCCTTGCAAACTTTGGATTTGGTGGAGATTGGAAGGAGTAAAATTGAAAATAGCCCCTATCTTGAGTGGATCAACACAAATGCCTTCCTTTGACACGAAAAATCCCAACAACCGACCATATTGTACTAAAAAAAAAAAAAAAAAAAAAAAAACTGAGGATTCAGAAAAATATTTTAATTCCTACATCTAATGAAAATTTCTCTCAAATGCATCAGATTATCTTGTCATATCAGTTAGTGAGCTGGTAAGTCATCCAAGCAGGGTTGTACAATATGTTTTATATCATGAAATGCGTAAGAAATTTCCCTTTGAAATATTGTGCCAACGTCCTTCAATCCAAATCGGTGTTTCTAATAATTAAAGGTTCCCCATGGAAAAATGAACACAATTTTTTGTTAATCAATAGGGAGTATGTTTATTTGATTGTATCTGAAAAATACGTCCATAAAAGAGGAAATATCATTTCCTGCACAGTCATAAAACATATGATCGATATAAGGGGTAGGATAACTGTCCTTTGGAAAAGCTTTGTTGTTATCCCTATAGTCGACACATACTCTAATGGTCCCTTCCTTCTTGTTAACTGGAACAATATTGGATACCCAATCAGTAAAGGGAACAAGATAATTGAAACCTGCTCTAAGTAATTTTTCAACTTCATTTTTTATAGCAGCGAATTTTCGTGGACGCAATAGACGTAATATTTGTATAACATGTTTGGCATTCAGGTAAGTCTTTATTTTGTGAATTACAATTACATGGTCAATTCCTGGAATTTTCCCATAGGTTCAAGAAAAAGAGTCTCGAAATTCCTGAAATACGGCTTTATAGATCTCAATTTCATCAAGGGAGCATGAAGCACCTATGTGAATATTCTTGGTAATTCCAGGTTTAACTAAGATGGTTATTGGTATAGTTGTAGATATGTTACCTAGATTTGTTTTAGATTTAGGATGAAGGATTGACATAGGACATTTAGGAATATCTAGAATCTCAAATGAAAATATAGATGAAAAATCATTATCAATAATATCAAGGCTAGGAAGAAAGGATGAATGATGGTGATAATAGTCCCATGGTATTTCATCTAAAGTAATGATTTACATGATCCTTTCGTCAGTTGGAAAATCATTATCAAAGTGATCAGGAAATTATATTGGTACTAACCATGAATAATTAGAAAAATCAGCAATGATCGCATTCACTCGATCAATTTTGGATGATGGTGGGTTGAAAAATGATTGGACTGCCTAATAAGCTGATTCAAATGGGCCGAAAGGAATCTCACTGCCATACGAGGCCAATGTAGACTCTGAAGGCACAATCCAAGGATCAGAAGAGTGCATTTCTCTTGATGTAATCATATTAACCTTGGAAACATATGAGGAAAATTAGTTGGAGGGATTGCAAAATTTCCCATGAGCAACGACTCCTTAAGAAAACCTACCCTGACATATTCATATGTAGTAACCATTTTTCAAACAAAGGGTATACTACCTATAGAATTAGGGTATGAAGTGTATTAAGACAATTGGTCTACTTTTACATTTTTTTATTTATGGGGAAACATTAGCATACAAAAAAATAACGACACAACTGCCAACATATCAGAGGTCCAACTTTGACCCAGTAAAAGGTTATAATCATGCTGAGAATAAAAAAATCAACTTCAATTGAAACCATCTTACCTACTAAATCTATTTTTATATTGTTTATAATTCCATATGGATGAAAACCTCTTTCATTAAAGGCTTTGAAAGTTGTGGGAGATTAATTTATGGTTGGAGAACCCAAGGCTTTCCAGCAAGCAATAAAAATTATACATGTAGAAGTTCCTTCATCGATTACGGTGCGAAATGCTAATTCAATTTTGATGAAAATTGGTATTTGAAATTCCAGTTGATGCAGAATACTAGGTGCATGCCTCTCAAGATCAAAGGCAATGAGATTATAATCATGGGGATCAAGAGCTCCTATAGCTGAGAAATAGCAATTTCCTTTGTGCTTCAAAATTATGCAGCACTTCAATGGTTGAAACTGCTGAAGGTGACATAACAGTATATTCAACTATGCTGCAATTTTGAGTAGCTTGTGCATGAGCATTAAAATTTGACTTTCAAAGAACACCTTTAGGAGGCGATCAAATCACCATGTCAGAATTGGGATTTTTGATCTGTAATGGTTCAAAAGGAGGAGGAATTTATGTGGAATATTGATTACATGAAATAATATCGTTTCTATTTTTGACATAACCCTTAGATGTAATACTTAGATCTTGTGGCTACCATAAATTGTGAGTACATCATCATGATATCTGTCGATGTGGAAGAAGAAAAAGGGTTGTGTGAAACCATCTTACTATATTGAGAATGAAATGGATCCTTCAAAATAGCTATGGTAGGTTTACCTTTAACGAATTTATTAACCTCAATGAAATTAGGGAACTCCTTGGCGTAATGAACTTCATCACCTATTAGACAAAGATAATGAGGCTTTTTATTTTTGTCAGATTTTTCGGTTTTGTATGATTTATCTTTTGGAGAAGAATTTGGTTTCTCTTTATCTTTTTCTTTCTTTTTACCTTCAACCGATTTATTCTTTCCAGTAGATGAATATACAACATTAATCTCAGAAGTAATTTATGGAGAAGGATTTTCTTTGGGTGAAGCTGGTAAAGTCACAATCTAAGTATTTTTGGAATTTTTATTTTTACTCTTAGATTGATGGCGAACAGAACCAATCACACCATCAACAGCATGGGATCCTATATGAGTTGAGGTTATTTGACCAGGGTGAGGCAAATCCAGAATTTTATCATTTAAAGTGTTAGACTGTGTGTAAACAAGGTCTATATTTTGGGCACAAGAAATTACCTAAGCTTCAGTTACAATACCTCCCTTGGCTACATCTTTAGTAATGACTAGAAGCAATGAATTTTTAAGTAATTCAACAAAAATTATATCTAGAATAAAAAACTTAACTAGACGACATCTACGTCTCCATTCATGTATATGATCAGAAATGTAAGTAGAAGAGGATTTTTACAAAGAAGTCAATAGTTCAATACCAATATCATAACATATCGGTAACTAAAAATGTGTCAAGAAAGGAGTGGCTAAGGAGTTGAAGTTATGAAAAGAGGCTCACGGTAACTCGATGTAGCAATTTATTTATTAACTGGTTAAAGTTCGTTGGAAAAATCACAATCTAATGGAATCATCGATCAGTGAATTTGACGCACACCAAAAATTATATTTCATCACATGGTTTGATGATTTTCTCCTGATTTTCCTTCAAAATTCGGAATGTCACTGGGAAACTTCATAGTAATTTCTAGTGAAAACAAGAAATATTAAATAGGATCATTCATTATATGAGACAAATCAGATAAATCTAAAGATGCGATGAACGGTAACTGTCGATTGGGATCCTGTTGTGAAAATTGATAACCCTATGCGATAAGTTCTCCACCTAGAGGAGGATATCCATGATATCCTAGGATAGCCTATGCTGTTGGGATTTTCATTCTTCTAGGATAACAAGGGTGAGTCATACCAAGCTATGGTTGAGAAAAAATTTGATAAGTCTAACCAGGGTATGGTTGACTCTAGAAAGGTGGATTTTGGCCCATATGCCCCGAGTAATATTGCCCCTGAAAGGGTTGGATTTGTAAAGACTATCCTTAAAATAATTGACTCTGATAAGGTTGGGATTGAAAAGGTTGACCTTGAAATATTTGGCTTTAAAAAGGGTGGCCTTGATACATTTTTTGCATGGTTCCCATACCAGGTTGTCCCACAAGAATTTGAGGTATAGACTATATCGTAGGACCAACTTTATAGACAGATATTTGAGGGATAGCTTAATTAGTTTTTTGCATTGATACTTGAGGGGTAATTGGAACAGTAGTTTGAGATACTCACAATATGGGCGTTTGAGGTGAACTCAGAACTGGTTGTTGAACATACGTTTGTACAATATAATGGGAAGGATTTTTTGGAATACTTAGAACATGTTGTGTAATTGGTTGTTGAACAGGTGTTTGTGGATTCACTTGAATAGATGCTTGAGGAGTCCCCTGAACAGATTGCTGGACTTGTATTGGAATACCTTGAACAAGTATTTGTTGAATAGGTTGTCTAGTAGGATGAATAGGTTTGTACATTGGTATATGTGGAGAAACTTACAAACGTTGTAGAACAAATGAATGGTTCCAAATGGTATTAATCCCTAGATAAGGAGTACCAACTAAGAGTTGTGACACAACGGGTTGACCTACACCAATTTGAGTTATCTAACCATAGTTTTGATCATTTCTGATAAAATGATGTCATCCAACTATAATATATGATCCAAAAAAAGGTTTTCCTCTACATGGAGGTGGTTTTCCCCCAGGCAGATAATTACCACCTGTCAGGTTAACTTGAGTATTACCTGCATTATCAAAAACCATATTAATATACTTTTCTGATTTCAAACCTTGGGTAGTAGAATTAGATATACCGACTGACATATCAGAAATTTTAGATGAAGTAGAAGCTCCTAAAAAAGTCCCAGAAAGTGACTGATATCTAGGAGGGACTGACGGACCACCATATAATAATGATTATCAAGAGCTTGAAAACATGGATGTATCATAGGCATACTTCTAGAAATAATTCGAGACATATTAAATATGAGAATCGAGTAATAAGGAGTGCAGTAAGGTGGAATACCTTGACTTAAAATGTTCAAAGGTGTGAAAAACCTGTTGGAAACACAATTGCCATTAGACCAAAACCTGCAGGCATTAGTCTCAACTACAATCGCCAGAGTTAGGATCCACGAGAGGAGGTTAGTCCATGTCGTGAAACACGTGGGGAGCTTTAAACACAATTTCCAACAATCTCCCCCCCAATGTGAGCCAGGTGAGTTTCGAACTCAAGACCTATCGCTCTGATACCAATTGTTGGAAACATGATTTTAGTTAGACCAAAACCCATAGGCATTAGTCTCCACTACAATCTCTAGAGATAGGATCCACGAGAGGCGGTTATTCCATATCGTGAAACACACAGGGAGCATTGAACCCAATTTCCAACAATACCAAGGATGCAGTCGAAAAGAAGCAAAAATAATTTCCATAGAAATTGTTTGTTCATTGATAAAAATAGGAGTACTTGGACATTCTTCTTCCTTCTCTTCACTAATATCTTTGATACTAATGAGACTAAGAGCTATAATATCAATAATAATATGTTTCAATTTAGGTGAATGTGGAGCAGGAGTGTGGGCTATAAGATTTGAAGGAGACTCAGGTTCAGAAATTTCTGGCTCAATTAGATGTGTATCTGAAACTTCTCTAGTATCATATTCTGATCTAACGAATTTAGTAACTACTGGTTCATATTTCACTAAGTCTATTTCAAATTTTTGAGGTTGATTCACTTTATTCATAGATTCTACAATGGTAGATGTTTCAAGTTGATCTAACGTCCTAGATCCTACTTATTTTGACCTTTCATATTTAAAATTTTCCAATTAACTCGGTGTATACTCAGGGGGTTTACCCTTCATTCCATGCGAATGTCTCGGTAATTCATCCATAATGAAATTTAATTAAGAATCCAAATAGTAAGGCCTATAAAATTGAAAATAAAAAAATAACACACACTACCAAATCTGAGAGTTGAACCACACAAACATCCTTTTCACATCGAAATTAGTAGTTGGTGATGAAATCTAATGTCACAGAAATCAAGGTGAAAAATATATATAGATATAGCAAGTGGAACAAGTTACCCTAACAAACTACTTAATGAATATGATCTAGTGTAAGTAACTCCACTTATGCCATCTCGAGTGAATATTACCCTCTAAAAAGTTCTAAGTGAGTCTAGTCAATGTTTGTTCCAGGTACAACAGAGAATACCCCTCTGTTGTAACCTCGGGAAATTTCCCTAAGATTATGTTCTCCAAGGTTACCACTTACAATAATTCAACCTGAGGGGGAAGTCACAGATTGCACTTACACACAAGGTTAGAGTAGCAAAGCTCAACTCCCTTGAAAGTTCCTCAACATGGGTAATCTGAGGTTTACTTCCAAGTGACTCCCAAGTACCTTTCAACATCATTTGTAATGTGTGAAAACCACTCTATCATAACCAATTAACTGGTTTCAATCACTCCACTAGGTCTGATATTATATTGTGTTTGACTCCCTTGTAAAAGGAGCTTCCAAGTGAAAAATTGCAATAAATGAATTTTCTCCCTACTGCAAGATTCTACTATTTGTTTATAGGCTTGGAAAGATAAATCACTTCACTATTCCAAATCCCTACAGGCTAATCTATGTAGATGGAAAGAGCCCTTAAAATGTAAAAATTATAATCAATTTGTTTAGTGTTGTGTTACTAAGTTGTTGTTTACTGAGTTTGTAATGGATGTGAAATTGATGATATTCTACCCTAACAAAAAAACTCTAGTGCAATCGAATATGAAATTGTAATATTTTCATTCAATGAATTCCTAATTACGGGAGAGTAAGAGACTTTCTTATTTTCAAATAAAATGAAAAAAATCAAATTCCCATAACATTATTTTCCATAAAATTTCAATTTCACTTTGAAACAAATCAAATGTAGAAATTAAATCAAAATTTCAGTTCACCCAACAAGTCAAACAACAACGAAATGTCCTTTTACAAGAAATCACTCGTAATTTTTTCAAAATGGAAAAATCAATCAAAAATTTGGAATGAGTTTGCTCTAATGAATTCCACTAAATCAATGATGTCTACAGTGTATCTATGAACAAATTCAATACTGAAGAAGAAATTATTTTCATTTTGAATTCAGCAAAGGAAGAAAATATCAAAAAAACACTAAACCTTAAGAAACCCTACTTTCATTAAACTAAAATATGTTTCACAAATAATAAAAGTAATGAATAAATCTAGTATGTTTGCAAGAAAAAATACAGGGAGATATAAATCTAACAACAACCAATCTCTTTTTTGATAAATCCACAAGAAACCAGATGAAACCCTACCCAAATTTGTGAAGAAGAGTAATTCTCAAGACTTCTTTATGACACTCAAACAAACTAAAAAAGATTAACTGATGTTCAAGATAAGTGTGAAAAATATTTCGAAGTCCCAAATTCAGACATTGATCAAGGGAAAATCTATTTTTTCAAAAATTCCCAAGATGTGCCTAGGTGAACAGTTAAGTTCAATGTGCATGTGTTATGATGCTGAAAAAAATAGCCCAGATTGTGCTCTATTGTTGAATAGAAACCCTGTATAATGAAAAAACTTAAGGAAAAAATAAAATTCAGGAAGAAAAATCACAAAATCTAAACGGACACTATCTTGTCAAGACTCAGATTAGGCTATGAAAAAGGGGTCAAAAATAAAAATGAGGAAAAGGAAAAGGACATGATTTTCCCAGTGTAGTCGCCAATTTGTTATATTGGACTAATCCCTCTTGCAGACAAGAGCAATCTCCCTAGATTTCCAACAAAACCTAGTAACAATAAGACAATCAAACTACTCTTTCCTTGAGTATATATTTGCTTGAACCATAAAGCTAGATAGGAGAGGAAATTAAATCCATAACTTATTATGACATGCTTGATGAAGGTCCTTTATATGTCTCGATGCACCACTTAAATTCTTGAAACATATTTGCAAACATAGAAACCAAAGGATCAAAGTCATATGCAACATAAATGATTAAATAACTCAAACTAATGATCAAGGATATTAGTAACTATCATCAATTTAATGGATAAAATAGAAATAACATAAACCATTCATTAGATACATAAAAAATGTAGAAATAAAAAGAGCTCAGTTGTATTAATTTAGAAATATAGAAGTCTCATAACCTTTGCCTTGATGAGGTGAATCTCCTCCCATAAGTGTAGAATCATTTCCTTAGATGATAAACTCTCCAACTTAATTTGACCAGCATAGGTCTACCTTCAGCCTCCCTCAACCCTCTAGCTTGTTGTTGATTTATAAGAATAGGGGAGGAAGTTTTTTATCCCTATCAAAAGGATGAGATCCACTTAATGTGGTATTAGGGTTCCTTGAAGAATGGGAATTATCTCCATGATGGGAGGGGCTAGGCTTGAATACACATGACCTCAAATATTCAGTTGGGATATATTCTCCAGGGAAGGATTCTAGAATTAAATTTTTATTTTTACTTTTTTTTTCATCTTTTTGGTCTACTGAGTGGAAGCCAAAGCGAGGTTATGCACTGGTAGTAATGGTAGGAACTACAAATGCACATAAAATGGCCATGAAAATGTGCAATTCATTAAAAGTAGGTTTTTCCCCTTATATCCTAGAATTATTTCTTTCTTCGAGGTGATTAAGTTTTTGACTTGCAAGGGATTGATTTGGAACACATGAAATGCATGGAAAAAGATCCATTTTAATGACTAGTTGTCATGGTGACAAAATGACGTGTAACAATAATCGTGGGTGCGTAGTCAAACAACTAGGAGAGGGGGTATCTCCCTTTCCTTATCTTTGTACGTACTCATTATTGACTCATGTGTTAGAGGATTTTTCCCAAATAGCCTATACAATAGTGGATTTCCACTCTTTAATTAACTTTTGTAATTTAGTTTGAGTGGCCTTGGAAACTTTACTATTCACACACCTATTCCAAGGCCCAAAAATTCCTTATACTTGTTAATTTTCCTATAAAAAATAAAAAATTCTAGTTCATTTTAGTGTCTTTTATTTAGGACAAGGGATACAGAAGTGCAACTGGTGATGTTTCGATGCAAAAATAAATCAATAAGAAAACCTAGGCTGCATGAAAATGAAACTCTTATTATTCTTCAATGAAAGAGATTTCTTCAAGGTTCTACAAGAATCTAATAAATAAAAACCTTTTTCTTATAACAAAAAAAAACTAAATTCTTGTTCTAAATACATTTAACCTAATGCACACTAGTATGGAAGTCAAATATTCAAACACAAATTTAAAGGTAAGAAAGCGTGACCATCAAGACAATGGAAAATCAAAGGATAAAAATGAAGAAATTTTCAAAGCCAATGGAACTTCTCAAAGAAAAATACTTTTAAATTTATCACAAAGACTTGAAAGTTTGAAAAAAGGCAAAATATTACCATGTAAAGAAATGAAAACAAAAGAAAAAGGAAAGAAAAATGATTTTATTTTTCTTTTTACCTAGTGGAAATCCAAATATTCAAATAAAGAAACAATTCAAGGACCTCAAAACCAAATAGATGAAGAATACTCAAGTATACCATGTCAAAATTGCAAACATAAAAATATAAAATACTAGTGCAAACAAGAGAATAAAACCCTCGGTAATTTGGCAAATAAATATGGAAGAGATTCAAAAGATGAGAAAGACCTCAAACAACTAAAATCTCAAATTTGTAAAAGAACCTCAAACCATTTTAAGGTTAATTGATATAAAATAAAACAATATCAACCTTTAGGTCATAAAATGAAGCAAGAATTCAATTTGTAAATCAATATAAACATGTTCCAATGAAGAGAAACAACCAGATAGTTCACAAAGAAGACCTGGAACCCAATTTCATATACAATGGGCTTCACCAAGTGAAAACCCTAGGTTGACACAATATTTTCTTCACACAAATTAAAGATATCAAAAGTGATTGTTAACAAAAAAAATTTAGACTTCAGCTGGGATTCAAAACCGTAAAAAGTCTTGTTGAGACCCTCAGAAGACTCAACAAACAAAAAAATTTCATTTTTGAGACATATATGTGACTTCTCAAAAGAATTGTTGAATATGTGTGTGACTATATATGAAACAAAATTTGTATATGTGATATGTAACATATGCAACTACGTATGTACACGACTGTTCAAAAAAAAAAACATATATAAAATTAAACTAAGGAAAGTTAAAGTTATGGGTCTAGGTCTAAAACATCGGGCAGAGAGATCAAGTCAAGCAAGATTACAAAATACTTTCAAATAGTAAAGTACTATACCAAATACCTAGATTAATCATAACAACCCTTTTACTAAATATTTTAAAAGTATTCCCCAAAGGAGTTGCCAATTTTGTTGGTGGGAAAGGCTCCTCAGAGCCAAGGTTGAGAGCCCAAATAGAGTGGAATAAGAAAAAAACAAAGAACACTCATGAAAGAATACCAAACATTCAAATTTACAAAATTTGGATAAGAGATGTAACCAAGGGTCCTAGGTTTGGACTAGATCTCATAGGGTCGAAACACTCTACTTTCTCCAACAGATGTAGAACTGCAAGTCAATTATAGAAGCATGGATAGATAATAGAATTAAAATTATATGCATATAGATATGTTAGATCATCATAAATAACATAATAAATTAGCATTCATAATATGACAAAATATTTCAAGAACAAGACATGACTCTCTTTACTAATGAAAAGTAGCAAGCACGGGAAGGCTACAACCTAATCTAAGCCAAAGGAACTAGTGAATCCTTCCTTTGGATCTGTCCATTTTTATCCAAAAGAGAATTCTTCTATAATAGATGCAAGGAGATGTTAGAAAATGGAATTGAACATATATGCAAGGAAACAAGGGTTTCCTATACACTGGGAGTACATGAGTCAAAGGAAATGCAAACTTGATTTAGGCGAATTTTGGTATGGTATCGCTACCCCACATCTGATATCCTCTAGGCCTACCCAAGGGGTGTATATATACCACCTAAAATTGGTTATTTCAACTAGGCCACTGGCTCTTGTAGGTGGGATTTCGGTAAAACCCATAAACCCCGCCCAAAAAATAGTTTTTTATTTACTTTTTCAAATTTAAAATGTTGTACATGGATATAGTTTGTAGGAATTGCATATGTACATTTTTTTTTTAGTCTAAAGAGTCACATATGTTTTTTGAAAAACAATTTTTTAAGATCAAGTCAATTCTGAAAGGGAAAGGGAGATTCTCGTACCATACATGATCATCTAGTCTACATGAGTGTCGAAATATGTTATAACAATTACCACTATTATTCACCAACCTAGGGTAATGGCTTTCAATTGGGAGGTTGAAATACAAGTCATATCATCATGAGATAGCTTATTCACTTTTGTTAGTTCTTTTGAATTACACTATCACGATCTAATTACGAAGCCAAGATAATAATTTTCAGTTAATTACTAAGTAAACTCTTAAGTAAATTAAATATTTTTTATGCCTTTGAATATCTATGTAGTAGATGGAATACTGGAACTTCATCTGGTTAAAACGTAACCCTGTTGAGGCTATGGACTTCTATTGGTAGCAGTGGCCCTACCTGTGGTATTAAAGTTATGATTACACAAACTTTCACAATTTGTTGTTTATATTTTCAAATCTATTAATGATCCTTGTAAAACTTTATTAGGCCTTACTTCAATTCATATATGTTCTTGATTCTTTTTTTATGAATATATCGAATGGTCACTTATATTATAGACTAAATTGAAAGAGGCTAATTCTTAGTATGTTGTACATGACTATATTTGCATCTAGCTCTTACTCCTTTCATTTTATGATTTCAAGAAAATAAACTTCGTTCGACCTAGCAAGTAGCCAATTGTTGGCAAGCCAACCTACTTCCTTTTATTTAAAAAAAATAAAGATCCCCTCCTAGAAATGTTATTAATTTTGTTGCTTTCATTTAATTAGATTAGTATTTTTTTTATCCCTCTGTCCTTTCTTCTAATCATCATTTTTATTTTTATAGTGAATTCAACTTTTGCTCATGATGTTTGTTACATTACATGGCCTATTATTTCATTCATGAGTCATGTAAGGATGATTTCCTTTGATTTGTTTATTACTGTAACTTATCATTGCCCCTAATACCAAGAAATTCTCCAAGTTCAAAGGTTGTTAAAGTATCAAATATTTTGTGGCAACCCAAAATTCAGTTTATAATGCTAATGCGATAACTCTTGTAAACTATCATATCGATTCTTATGTTAATCACTTTATCATAATCCAATCTTGGATTTCAAATGTCTTTTTGTTTAAATCAATGGTGATATTTTAAGTTATATACCCTACATCAATGGCAATGCATGATTTTAAAATATTTCATCTATAATATTTAAAGATTTGAATCATTTTAAGTCCACCTTAGATATGTATTGATTAATGATCCATTGATATCGAATTAAATAAAATATCCTTGATGTTTATTTCATTAATTTTCATTTATGATAAATATTGGTTTCACGTGATGTGTTATTGCATCGAGAGGTGCAATCTACAGCCCAGTATGACTTCGATGTCGAGTATGTCATGTTCTAAAAAAATAATAAATTTTGCTTTTTCTAATGTCAGCCAAAGCATTAACTTAATCTTGAATTTTATATAACTTAAATATTTAGGTTATATATAACTTTTTTAACTTATTAATGGCCTGAGATTAACTATTAAAATAAAACTATGTATTATTTATATAATTTGAATGGATAGTAAATTATATAGATGAATTTGAATGGATCATAAATTTACTTTTAACAAAAAAAATTATAACATCGAATTCCAAATTATTTAAAATTTTAAACATCTTTAATCTTTACTAAAGTCAATACCATTTCCTAAATTAAAGGAAAAGAGCTAATTCAACATAAACAATCAAAATCCAAAATCTTTTAATATTTCTTTTAATTAAATATTTGTAAAATGAATCTTTAAAAAGAAAACCCATATTCTATGGATAAATTAAAATATTTAAAGACATAAATATTTCCCCATCAAAGTTGCAATATTTTAAAATTTAAATAAATATAAATATAAATAAACCATGTATGGTAAGTAAATAAACCTCTTTTCATATTTACTCCATAATCTACTTTATATTTACAAATATTTATGTTCATTACTTTACATAACTAAGAAGAAATAGAGAGAGAGAGAGAGAGAGAGAGAGAGAGAGAGAGTGATAAGGGAGAGATGGAGAGAGAGTATGTATGTTTAGGGGTGAGATAAAGAGACAAAGAAAGATGTATGGAAAGAATGGGGGAGAGAAGAAGAGAGAAGGTGAGAGGGAGGGATATAGTAATGTAGTTGGAGAGAGAGAGGGGCAGAAAGGGAGAGAGAATGAAAGGGAGATGGGGGAAGAGAGAGGATGTGTGTGTGTGTGAGAGAGAGAGAGAGAGAGAGATGGGGGAAGTGAGAGGATTGGAGGGAAATGATAGAGGGAGGTAGGAGAGAAAGGGAGAGAGAGGAGGAGAGTGATTGGGGAAGAGAGAGTATTGGAGAGAGAGAGAGAGAGAGAGAGAGAGAGAGAGAGAGAGGAAGGACGAGAGAGAGGAGGAGAGAGGGATCGATAGAGAGATGGAGTTGGAGGGGGAGAGATGTAGGAAATAAGAAATATAGAGAGTGATAAGAGGAGAGAGAGAAGGAGTGACAAGGGAGAGACAAAGAGAGTGTGTCTATTTGGGGCTAGGATAAAGAGACAAATAAGGAGAGATGGAGATAAGGGGGGAGAAGGAGATATAAGGAGAGAGGGAGGGATATAATAACATAGTTGGTGGGTGAAGAGAGAGAGAGAGAGGGAGAGAGAGATGGGAGAGAAAGGGAAAGAGAGGAAGGAATATAGAGGATGTGAGAGAGTGGAGAGAGGGAGAGAAAGAGAGATGGACTTGGATGGGGAGGGAGAGGGAGGTAAGAAGAAAGAAATAGAGAGAGAAAGGTGGAGAGAGAGAGAGGGAGTGAGTGATAAGGAAGATGGAGAGAGAGGCAGAGAGGACAAAAGGAGGAAAGAGAGATATTAGCGGGGGAGAGGGAGAGAAGGGGAAGATAGAGATATAGATGGAAGGTGAAGAGAAGGAAGAAGAGAGATATTGGGAGAGGAGGGGATTGACAAAGAGATTGATATATATGGATTACGAGAGCATGCGTAGGGGGTGAGATAGAGATATAGAAAAGAAGAGATGGAGGGGGATATAGATATGGATGGAGGGTGGAGAAAGGGAAGAATATTTATCACACTAGATGGATTGATATAAGTGGAGATGGTGATTTATAATCCTATTTGATTATTTTCACTATATGCATCGATTTTAGTGTAGATATTTATTTCTAATGATATTTGATTACTTGCGCTAGATGCATTAATTTCAGTGTAGGTGGTGATTTCTAATACAATTTGATTGCTTGCACTGAATTTGTTGATTTTAATTTAAATGTCAATTTATAATTATATTTGATTACTTGCACTATATGAATTGATTTCAATGTAGATGATTTCTAGTCCTATTAGTTGCACTAAATGCATTGATTTAAGTGTAGATGAAGATTTCTAATCCTATTTTATTTGTTTGAGTAAATGCATTGATTTCAGTGTAGATGTTGGTTTCTAGAGATAGAGAGGGTGAGTGATAAGGAATATGGATAGAGAGGGAGAGAGGAAAAAAGGAGGAAAGAGAGATATTAGTGGGGGAGAGGGAGAGAAGGAGAAGATATAGATATAGATGGAAGGTGAATAGAGGGAAGAGGATAGAGATGGGGAGAGGGGGTGATTAACAAAGATTGATATATATGGAGTGCGAGAGTGAGTGTGTTTAGGGGGGTGAGATAGAGAGACAAAAAAGAATAGATGGAGGGGGATATAGATATGGACAGAGGGTGGAGAGAGGGAGGAATATTTCTCGCACTAGATGGATTGATATAAGTGGAGATGGCGATTTCTAATCCTATTTGATTATTTTCACTAGATGCATCGATTTTAGTGTAGATATTTATTTCTAGTCATATTTGATTACTTGCACTAGATGCATTGATTTCAGTGTAGGTGGTGATTTATAATAAAATTTGATTTCTTGCACTGAATGTGTTGATTTCAATTTAGATGTCGATATATAATTATATTTGTATACTTTCACTAGATGAATTGATTTAAATGTATATGATTTCTAATCATATTTCATTATTTGCACTAAATGCATTGATTTCAGTGTAGATGGTGATTTCTAATCCTATTTGATTTATTTGAGTAAATGCATTGATTTCAGCGTGGATGTTGGTTTCTAGAGAGAGAGAGTGAGTGATAAGGAAGATGGAGAGAGAGGGAGATAGGAAAAAAGGAGGAAAGAGAGATATTAGTGGGGGAGAGGGAGAGAAGGGGAAGATAGAGATATAGATGGAAGGTGAAGGGAGGGAAGAAGGGAGAGATGGGTAGAGGGGGTGATTGAAAAAGAGAATGATATATATGGAGTGCAAGAGCGTGTGTGTTTAGGGGGCTGAGATAGAGAGACAAAAAACAAGAGATGGAGGGGGATATAGATATGGATGGAGGGTGGAGAGAGGGAAGAATATTTCTTGCACTAGATGGATTGATTTAAGTGGATATGGTCATTTATAATCCTATTTGATTATTTGCACTAGATGCATCAATTTTAGTGTAGATATTTATTTCTAATGATATTTGATTACTTGCACTAGATGCATTGATTTCAGTGTAGGTGGTGATTTCTAATACTATTTGATTGCTTGCACTAGATGTGTTGATTTCATTTTAGATGTCAATTTATAATTATATTTGATTGCTTGCACTAGATGAATTGATTTCAATGTAGATTATTTCTAATCCTATTTGATTGTTTGCACTAAATGCATTGATTTCAGTGTAGATGGCGATTTATAGTCCTATTTGATTGCTTTGAGTAAATGCATTGATTTCAGTGTAGATGTTGGTTTCTAATCTTATTTGATTGCTTGCATTAGGTGCATTGATTTCAATGTAGAAGTTATTTTCTAATATTATTTGATTGCTTGCATTAAATGCATTGATCTCAATGTATATGTTGATTTATGATTTGATGTAATTGGATATATGATGGTACATTAATTTTAAATTGATTGGATTAACAATATGCATTGATTTTAGTGTAAGCACAAAAAGTTATTGACAATGTACATTGATTTTTGTGTTATAGTAATTTAACCTATTAATATTGGAAAGCACGAGAGACAAGGTAACATGTTTACTACAATAGCTTGAGCTAAAGATTTTAATGGTTTATGATTTAAATTCTTTTTCAAATAATTGATATGAAAAGATAACAAAATTAACAAGGGTGGCAATAAGAATAGTAGAAGAAAATAGTTTGAGATTGATCACAATGAAGATTATTTTTAACATGAGTACATTCTTATTATTCACATTTTCTATCTTTAAACACTATTATTGTCACTTTGCATTCAATAAAAATATTTCATCATTTTTCATCATTATAGTTATTAACAATATTTATCATCTCAATGAACTGAGGTAACTAAGAAAATTTAAAATTAAAATGACCAAGTTAATCTTAGAAATATTTAGCATATTTAAAATGATTATATCAATATTTGATATATTTACATATTATTGATAAAATTGATCGTATCTTTGATAGATTTTCCTTGGAAGCACATGACTAAAACTAGCCTAGATACATCTTAACTATGGATCTATCAAGCGCCGAGAGGGATCAAATCTCTGGAGGTGCAAACCTCTTTTTTGAGTGCAAATCTTGAAGAAAGGTTTGCACCTCGAGATATTTGATCCCTCTCAGTGCTTGATAGATCTGGAGTTAAGATGGATCTAGGCTAGTTTCAGTCGTGTGCTACCAAGGAAAATCTATCAAAGATATGATTAATTTTATCAATAATATGTCAATATATCAAATAATAATATAATCATTTTAAATATGCTAAATATTTCTGAGATTAACTTTCTCATTAAAATTTAAAATTTTCTCAGTTACCTCATTTCGTTGAGATGATAAATATTGTTAATAAATATAATCATGAAAAACGATGAAATGTTTTTTTTGAATGAAAATTGACAATAATAGTGTTGAAAGATAGAAAATGTGAATAATAATAATGTACTCATGTTAAAAATAGTCTTCATTTTGATCAACCTCAAACTATTTTCTTCTACTGTTCTTATTACCACCCTTGTTAGTTTTGTTATCTTTTCATATTGAATATATGAAAAAGAAAATTTAAATTGTAAACCATTTAAATATTTAGCTTGAGTTGTTGTAGTAAACATGATACCTTGTCTCTCTTTCTCTCCAATATTAATAGGTTAAATTACTATAACACATATGTTAAATTACTATAATACAAAAATCAATGTACATTGTCAATAACATTTTGTGCTTACACTAAAATCAATGCATATTGTTAATCAATCACTTTAAAATTAATGTACCATCATATATCCAATTACATCAAATCATAAATCTACATATACGTTGAAATCAATGTATTTAATGCAAGAAATCAAATAAGATTAGAAAACAACTTCAACATTGAAATCAATGCACCTAATGCAAGTAATCAAATAATATTAGAAACCAACATCTACAATAAAATCAATGCATTTACTCAAAGCAATCATATAGGATTAGAAATCACCATCTACACTTAAATCAATACATTTAGTGCAAACAATCAAATAGGATTAGAAATAATCTACATTGAAATCAATGCATCTAGTGCAAGCAATAAAATATAATTATAAATTGACGTCTAAATTGAAATCAACACATCCAGTGCAAGCAATCAAATAGTATTAGAAATCACCATCTACACTGAAATCAATGCATCTAGTCCAAGTAATCAAATATCATTAGAAATAAATATCTACCCTAAAATTGATGCATCTAGTGAAAATAATCAAATAGGATTATAAATCACCATCTCCACTTAAATATTCTTCCCTCTCTCCACCCTCCATCCATATCTATATCCCCCTCCATATCTTGTTTTTTGTCTCTCTATCTCACCCCCCTAAACACACACACTCTTGCACTCCATATATATCATTCTCTTTGTCAATCACCCCCTCTCCCCATCTCTCTCTTCTTCCCTCTCTTCACTGTCCATCTATATATCTATCTTCCCCTTCTCTCCCTCTCCCCCGCTAATATCTCTCTTTCCTCCTTTTTTACTCTCTCCCTCTCTCTCCGTCTTCCTTATCACTTACTCTCTCTCTCTCTAGAAACCAATATCTACACTGAAATCAATGAGTTTACTCAAAGAAATCAAATAGGATTAGAAATTTCCATCTACACTAAAATCAATGCATTTAGTGCAAACAATCAAATACGATTAGAAATCATCTACACTAAAATAAATTCATCTAGTGCAAGTAATCAAATATAATTATAAATCGACATCTAAGTTGAAATCAACACATTCAGTGCAAGAAATCGAATTGTATTAGAATTCACCACCTACACTGAAATCAATGCATCTAGTGCAAATAATCAAATATCATTAGAAATAAATATCTACACTAAAATCAATGCATCTAGTGAAAATAATCAGATAGTATTAGAAATCACCATCTCCACTTATATCAATCCATCTAGTGCGAGAAATATTCCTCCCTCTCTCCACCCTCCATCCATATCTATATCCCCCTCCATCTATTATTTTCTGTCTCTCTATTTCACCCACCTAAACACATAGGCTCTCACACTCCATATATATCAATCTCTTTGTCAATCACCCCCTCTCCCCATCTCTCTCTTCTGCCCTCTCTTCACCTTCCATCTATATCTCTATCTTCCCCTTCTCTCCCTCTCCCCCGCTAATATCTCTCTTTCCTCCCTTTGTCTTCTCTCTCTCTCTCCATCTTCCTTACCACTTAGTCTCTCTCTCTCTAGAAACCAACATATATACTAAAATCAATGCATCTAATCAAAGAAATCAAATAGGATTAGAAATTTCCATCTACACTGAAATCAATGCATTTATTGCAAACAATCAAATAGGATTAGAAATCATCTGCATTGAAATCAATTCATATAGTGAAAGTAATCAAATATAATTATAAATCAACATCTAAATTGAAATCAACAAATTCAGTGCGAGCAATCAAATTGTATTAGAAATCACCACCTACACTGAAAATCAATGCATCTTGTGCAAGTAATCAAATATCATTAGAAATAAATATCCACACTAAAATCGATGCATATATTGCAAATAATCAAATAGGATTATAAGTCACCATCTCCACTTATATCAATCCATCTAGTGTGAGAAATATTCTTCTCTCTCTCCACCCTCCATCCATATCTATATCCCCCTCCATCTCTTCTTTTTTGTCTCTCTATCTCACCCCCCTAAACACACACGCTCTCGCATTCCATATATATCAATCTCTTTGTCAATCCCCTCCTCTCCCCATCTCTCTCTTCTCCCCTCTCTTTACATTCCATCTATATCTCTATCTTCCCCTTCTCTCCCTCTCCCTCGCTAATATCTCTCTTTCCTCCTTTTGTCCTCTCTCCCTCTCTCTCCATCTTCCTTATCACTCACTCTCTCTCTCTCTCTCTCTCTCCACATTTCTCTCTCTATGTATTTCTTCTTACCTTCCTCTCCCTCCCCCTCCAAGTCCATCTCTCTTTCCCTCCCTGTCTCCACTCTCTCACATCCTCTCTCTTCCTTCCTCTCTTTCCCTTTCTCTCCCGTCTCTCTCTCCCTCTCTCTCTCTCTTCACCCACTCATCGACTAATCTGGAACCCTGAGATATATGTGTCAACTTGTCATTATGCCAATTTTATTATGAATTGTGAGGCTTTAATAGTCATTTGTTTCCCACATATCTTGGTCGTTATAGCTTTGTCTTGGGCTAGTACTTGACAATTGTTGATTTGACTATTGGGTTTTATCAAGAGGGTTATCCAAACAACCTCATTTTTTTCATTCTGATTTTTATCTCGAAGGATATACAACTTATGGTTTTTCAATGTTTGGTATGGTGTGCTTCCCTGAACCCTATTCAACTCCAGCCCGTATATCTTTCTCCACACCATGTCACCTATAGTGCATACCAAGATTAGTGGGGAAGAACTTGGCCAATAACAAATGTCTAGCCATGTTTCACCAAGTCAACTGGTGGAAATTTTTACAGTGGTTTCAGGGACACAATAAAGAAGCGGTTAAATCTTCTGCTACCTCTTTTAACGGGAGGAGTGACCATGTGGGTGACTATGAAATAAATATCAACATAGGATTTGTAGCATAAGCCACACACCTCCCTCTCGAAGGTGAATGTTGGTCTAAGAATATTGAGGTCTGAAAGTTTCATGGAGGAAGATCCTCGCTAATAATGACTATGAGTACCATGTTAAAGGTATGCATGTATCATCTTTAAAGCCCAAATGGAAATATTCGTTGAACTAAATTTTTTTAATGCATATCTTATGAAAGGTGGTATAACATAGTATTCATGTATCATAATAGGATTTTAATGGCATTTTAGGACAAAACCTCAACTTACCCTATTATTTTATGAACAATTTAAAAAAAAATGTCACAGTACTATCAATCTGACCACAAAGACCTTGAAATATCTTTGCTCTAGCATAGTTTGATTTTCATACTCTTCAGACATGATTTGGCTTAATTGGGTGGTAACTTGGATTCTTTTCTTTCTTGTAATGTCTACGATAGTACTTTTTCATTTATCTTACTCAATATTTTACCATAAAGGCCCCTGACCCCTCTCCTATCGGTTCAAATCCATCTCTTATTGATGAATTATGACATGAAGAGTGTGATCCATCTATCTAAGCACCAGGGTCACCTCTCTTAGATGATATTCAGGTTCAAGTCTCAAAAAATTTAACCTCCCTCTGTGTTACCAGAAGTGTGGAAAAATACCACAGTTTGAAACCTCGCACAAATTATCCTCATCTTGGACTAGAGTCTTCCCAATCTATGCAAGAACAAGAAATTGGTAAAACAAATGAAATTAAACAAGACATGGCCAAGGTAAAGCAACTTCAAAGGAGAATTATTTGAGCTAGGAGAATTAGGTACAAAATTCCTCCTGTAAATTTTCCCTTGGTTGATTTGGAAACCAATCCCGAGCCATTTTCAAAAAATAACGAGGCCCAATCTGAGGGAGCTCCTTGTTATCATGGCGAGATGTCCTATTATCATGATTATTCCCAGGGTACTTCTCATTCAAATGAAATTAACACCAATATGTATTAGCAACAAAAATGCATGGTTATTGTTCCCCGTTTGGAATATTGGACCAACCAATTAATTTATGAAAATAATCAACTAAGAGCCTCGTTCCAATCAAAGGACAAATCTAAAGAACAAAATTCAGCTAGTATCAATGCTAAAATCTAGAGAAAGAACACTTACATCGTGATTAAATATTTAAATCTCAAAGTCACTATTTCCTCAAAATTAGAAAGATCTGATGCAGAAAAATAGTGAAATTTATTTTATCTATACATGTGAAGTGTTTCAAGTATGCTTTGTTTTATCTATTTTTCCATTTTCAAATAAATTTTCACTACAGAATCAGATATTATGTAGCAGCCTAAATTTAGTATTATTATGAGATTACTTAATTTTAGCACTTTTTTGTGATACGTCTTCCATGTGTGCAAGACATTCATCTTAGATTTCATGATATAATGCTCTTGATCTTCGTGTGTGTGTTCTTAGTTGCTTATGGAAACTTTGTCTGCCACCTGTTTCATTTCAATCTTGTCATTCAGCCGAGAGGCCTAGAAAGCAACCATTTTATTTTATTTTAGCTATTAATTGTTAAAAATACAATTTTAGTATTATTTTGATGACGAAATGTTGAGAGATTATGTATATATACCATTGATTTTGATAAAAACGGGGGTCTGAAAGGGGAAATGTTTTGGACAAGGAAATGTTGGCCAAATTGTGACCATTGAATACTATCAATACAAGTTTATTGGCTTGATTGAATTCATTCTATTTCTCTTGCTTTCATGTTCCATGGTCATGTTGAATATTTTCATTCTTATCCTCTTATTCATTTTCGGGATCTAGAAGAAATGTTTCTTGTTTAATGATTTTATTTCTTAAACAAACAACTCTCCATATTGCATTTCTTTGTTGATAAACATTTTTTTGATTTGTAATTATTTCATTTGATCAATATTATTATTTAGTGACCTATGTCCTAAGAAGTGGAATTTATTTATACATCTATTTGATTTGAGTTTAAGTGAGTATATTCCAAATACAAAAATTGACAGAAAATATTATTTCTTATTTACAAATTGTTGATAATGTTGTAGTTGTAAAATATTTTCTCATTTGTATCATTTCTTTAGTTGTTGGATTGCTAATTTTTATCATAAATCAATAGTTAAAGTATATGAATTTTCAAAGAGATCATTTGTAATTATCCCTTCTATCTGTCTTGGCCAAGAAGTAGTATTATTATATATTACTTATCCTTTGCATTTATTCTTGATGTAAAATATGAAACTAAACATAGTTGATGTGTGTTTATCTATGGGAATAAGTAATTTTTAATTTACGTTACATGTTGTATCATTATTTACATTGAGAAATAGTTTAATTTACATATAGAGCCATAATTTGATATTATTTTCATAAATACACTTTTCTAACTTTATTAGTAGAGCATCTTTCCTTTGAGCTAGTTACATTATATTATGGCCTATTTTATTTGTTGTAATATAGATCTTGTATACACTGTAACATAAATTGATCTTTGTATTATAACATTCATTATCGATTGTCTAAAATAATTATTGAATTATAATTACTTGGTATATTGTATATCATTAACGGTGAAACATTCAACCTTTTTCCTTTCACACCCATATCAAGTCTAGGTTGTTTGAATTTCACTATTAAATTTAATAATTAAATCGACTGTTGCTTTTTTTTAGTTTAACCAGGGGATAGTGGAGGATTAGTTCTTACATTAGTATAGGATAACCACAGTTTATATTAGGATTATTTTTCCCCATATTCAATTCTTCATAAGAGGAAAGGGGCCAAGGCAAATAGAGCCTATAAACCCATCGAGGGTAGCCACACTTAACAACTTGGGAAATTAAAGAGCTTCGATCTGGGGTATTTCTCCCTTGTTGGCATAGGTGTATAACACTCATGTCAACGGGTAGTTGATGGTGTAAAAATTAACCATACTCTCTTGTTTGGATTATTTCCACTCAATGGCTTCTTCAACTTCCTCTTTTACACTGCAGTTTGTACAAGAGTATATTTTTCATATACTTCCTTAGATTCCATGGGAATTTTTATTTCAGAAACCCCTACTTCAACGTAAGTTGTTCTAGGTGCCCCTATTTCAAAAGTTTTTGCCTCAGGCCCTTCTTCCTCAATATCACATCCATAATAAATATCCTCATTTTATCTGTTTGATATATCTATGGTTCATTAGTGCATTCTCATTTTCCTTTAGCAGATGTACCAATAGATTTTCTTATGGAACTCCATCTCTTAGGGTGGCTTTGATGGAGCCTAGGGGTGTGTAACTATTATTATTTTCATAGGAAGTGTAGCTGATCTACTTTCCCTGGCTACTCTATATTATGGTACTTTCTTAGCACATACCTCCTTTTATTCACTTTCACTTTCTCTATTTCATTGTTTTCTCCATGTGACTTTCCTGATAAACCAATACATGTGCTTCCCTATTGTTCTAGTGAAATAACTACGATTAATTTTATCAGTGCATGGCTAGTTAAGTAGGTATTCGAATGTTTTTCCATATGCACCACCTTTTGCATATTTTGTAAATATTTTACCAAATAATAGGGAAATTTTATCATTTTTCCATTATGAATATGTGTCAATAACTAAAAATGATAATTGAATATTCTCCAAAAACACCCTTCATAAGTAATGAACTTTTGAATAAATAATTACACATCATAGTTGTTGGAACCACTATTTTGCTATAAAACTAGTGAGCCTCTGTCTGAGGTAAACCTATCACCCTAGAAATTATGTCCATTGTAATAGAAATTATGAGTCCTCTAGCCTTTGA
Source organism: Pinus albicaulis (assembly GCA_034641835.2). Lineage (NCBI taxonomy): Eukaryota > Viridiplantae > Streptophyta > Pinopsida > Pinales > Pinaceae > Pinus > Pinus albicaulis. The sequence goes on from CM076575.1 coordinate 966,579,330, forward strand.
ATTTTTCTCCTACAGAGCCTGTGTGAATTCTCTAGCAATTGTTTCATTGAAATCATGCAGCATCTCAAAGTAGACTAACTACCCTTCATTCCTGAATATTTATAGGGATTAAGGATGGTGTAGGAGTGCATTACTGGAGTCTAGTTCATGATATACTTCCATTACTCCCATGGTTGTTTTAGAGACTATTATTGCTCAGAACTACTAAAAAAATATTACAGGGCCACACTTGGTAAAACAAATGCTTTCTAGGCTAGATAATATCAGTCAAATGAAATTTGAGAATGGGTAGGGAGTAATTAAGGCTACCCTTTCATTGAATTCGAGATTTTCATCATATATGAAAACTACTAAGAATGGTTTCCATGTAGTCACATTGATTTTCAGAAATGATAGCAAGGGTAACAGAGACAATGGATAATTATTGAATTAGGGTAAGTGTATTGTGCATCAGCCACATGGTAATTACCAAATTGGGGTAAATTCATAGTGTATCGTATGATAGATATTGTATACTCCCCCAAAATTAATTACAAAATCCATCATTGACGTGTAACTGAAAAAAAAAACCATATCATCCATTAAATCAAAATCCCACAAGTAAATGAAAATCAAACGTACATGCCTTGGCTTATCGGTATGATGATGTAGAGTTGTGCAAGGAAAGTGATTGTGTCAATGTTATAAAATATTTCATGCGTGGATAAAAATGAAGTTAAAGTGGATGCTAACAACAGTGCTATATCAAGGAAAAAAATAGGACGTTACACAAGAAGCTAAAAAAGGAAGCTAAAATGGATGCTAAAAACAATTTCATAATGACAAGAAAAATAGGAAATTACACAAGAATATATACATGAATCTAGAGAAGGAGATAAAGAAGAGGTTAAATAGGTATTTTATTTTGGCACTAAATTAATCGAGATATGGAGACACTACCCTCTTGGTAGAAAATTTACCTTATGACTTATCATGGAGGGCTAAAGTATTTATTTGAACGTCCCAAGTTAAATTCAAGCCAATCCCAATGTCTAACCATGATCAACGAATTTGATTTTTAAATTTGACATATAAAAGGAAAGGAGAACAGAGTAGTAGATGCACTAAGCATTAGAGTGAAATTAAATAATTTAGTAGCTGTAAATTCTTATGGAATGGACCTATCAAAGAGGGTCAATCATGCATGTCAGCATGATGAGAAGTATTAACAAATAAATGAAATGCTACAACAAGATGGCAAGGGCACAAAAGATGAAGAATTTTTTCTCACAGGTGATGGCTTGGTTAGATTCAAGAATAGAATATATGTGCCAAAAATTAATGAATTGAAGAGGATCATATTAATAGAGTTCCATAATAATGTGTATTTTAGCCACGTAGGATACCAAAATAATCTCATGGTCATGAAAAATTTCTATTATTCACCTAATTTGAAAAAGGAAATAGCATATTTTATTGCTAAATGTATAGAATTCCATTAGGTGAAGGTTGAATGTTAACATAGAGAAGGTTTGTTGCATCTTATTCCAATTCTAGTATGGAAGTGGGAAGTGATATCCATGGATTTTATTACTAAGTTTCCAAGAACATCCAGGAAACATTATGCAATCATGGTAGTGGTCGACAAGTTAAGCAAGGTGGCTCATGTCGTGGCTATTAAATCTACTAATTCAAAAAATGAAGTGGAATAATTCTTCATAAATGGAATTTTAATATTGTATGGAGTTCCTAATAATATTATGTCAGATATATATTCAAAGTTCACTTCCAAGTAATAGAAAGAACTATTTATAGACTTGGGGATAGAATTGGCCTACAACTTATCATCCATAGAAATATGGAAAAATGAAGAGGATAAAGAAAATCATATAAGACATGTTGAGGATGTGTGTGACACACAAACCAAGGAAGTTGGAAGAATATCCTCCACTTGAAGATTTTTCCTACAAAAATGGAACCAAGAATCTCTGAAGATGAGCCTATTTGAGACACTTTATGGAAGGAGTTTCAACACCCCTATCAACTGGAGTGATCTAGTGATCAGGGTCCTTATTGGGCCTGATATGTTAAAGGATATGTTGCAGCAAACATAGGCCATCAAGAAGAACTTAAAGGAGGCACAAGACAGGAAGAATGACTATGAAAATCAGCATAAGCTTCATAAAGAGTCCCAAGTTGGGGACAATTCTTACTTCATACTGTTATGAAACTAGCTCCAAAAATAGAAGAAAAGAGAGATCAACGCCTTAGAAATAAGCCACTTTGAGGGGGAATCCTCCTTTAAATTACATAAATAAACAATTCTTGGATGATACAAATGAAAAAACCTCATTCTATATATAGGAGTTCATGGGGTCACAATATATTCCTAGCCAACCTAACAATAATAATGTAAAGGGCACAATAATAACAATATTGGGGTTGCAGGGGTACAACATTAACAATAAGGGGGCTACACTAACAATAATAAGGGACTACACTAGTAATATAGGGACCTAACATGGCCCTATCCTTCAAAAAAGTGTTTTCCTCAACACTTGAGTACCTCTGGGTGCTTCTATATAAAATTATCATCCTCCCATGTAGAAGCTTTAGTTGGTATGTTATTCCACTTAATGAGATACTCTGAAATTGATCAATTTTGTAGCTATCGATTTCTTGTTTTCGTGACTTCTTCAGGTTCCAATATGAATTTTCCTTCCTCATCAAGTTCTGGCAATATTGTTTGAACTGGAAGTTTTTCACCTATAACCTTCTTTAAGCATGAAATAGGGAAAACCAGATGCACTCGCGAAGAAGCAGGAAGCTCCAATTTGTATGCCATAGTACCAATATTTTGCAACACCTTGTAAGGACCATAGTACTTTGGCGTTAATTTATTATCCTTCCTAGCTTGCTTGAGGAACATTTTTTTTGTATGGTTGTAGTCATAAAAATACTCAGTCTCCTACATCAAAAATTCTCTCACTGTGATGTTGATATGCCTATTGTTTCATTCGATTTTGTGCCAAATTTAGGTTATCCTTTAAGAGTTGGAGAACTTCTTGTTGATGCTCGATGTGATCTTCCAGTGCTTGAAACTTAGAATTTTCTCTTAAAGATGATGTGATGGATGGTGGATGATATCCATAAAGTGCCATAAATGGGGTCATTTTTGCTACAGTATGAAAGGAAGTGTTATACCACCATTCAGCGAGAGGTAACCACTTCACCCATTGTGTTTGTTTATCAAATACAAAACAACGAAGATATCATTCCAAACATTTATTCACTATCTCATTTTGACCATCGGATTTAGGATGATAAGATGAGCTATGAGATAGTTGAGTACCCAAACAAGAAAATAATTCCATCCAAAAATTTCTAGTAAAAATGGGATCTTTGTCACTTACAATAATCTTTGGGTATCCATGTAGATTTTGTATTGTTTCCATAAATGTAGTAGCAACTGTACTTTCTTTAAATGGATGAGATAATGCACAAAAGTGTGCATACTTGGTAATTCTATCAACTATCACCATGATGACACTCTTTCCTTTAGACTTAGGTAAAATTGTGATAAAATCCATTGAAATCTCCTCCCAAGCTTGACTATGAATGGATAAAGGTTGTGGAAGACCTGGGATCTTAATTGTCTCAAATTTATTTTGCTGGAAAACAAAAAATTTCGCCACAAAATTTTGAATATCATATTTAACGCCATCCCAAAAAAATTCTTTCTTCACCATGTGGTAAGTTTTTGAAAAACCTAAGTGTCCTCGTAAAGGGGAAGTGTGCGATTCCAAAAGAATATTTTGTTTTAGTTGGGAATTATTACAAATATATAAGCGATATTTGTACCAAAAGGAATCATTTTTCCAACTAAATGTATTGGATGTACTAGGATCTTGCTGCAAATTTTCAATTATTTTCCACACTTCTTCATCCTTCTTCCATTCATCCCTTGCTTGGGTTATCCAATCTGGTTAGATAATAGAAATGGCACAAAGCAATGCTTCCACCTCTTCATTCTTTCTTGAGAGTGCATCTGCAACAACATTTAGCTTCAAATTTTTGCAGATTATTTGAAAGTCATAACCCAACATATTTGTGACCCATTTTTTCTGCTCTAAAGAAGATAGTATTTGTTCCAAATAGTGTTTAAGACTATAATGATCAGTTTTTACCTTGAAGTGTCTTCCCATTAGGTAAGGTCGACATTTCTTTAGTGCATGTAGTATTGCTAACATTTCCTTCTCATAAATATATTTCTGTAAATACTTTCCTTTGATTGGAAGACTTTCAAAATAAATTTGTCTTCCTTCTTGCATTAAAACAACACCAATTCCATTTCCTAAGGCATCACATTCCACAATAAATTTTTTTGTGAAGTCTGGAATAGAAAATACCCGTGCTAGGCACATTTCCTCTTTAACATGTTCAAAGGTCTTAGTTGCTTCAGGAGTCCATGAAAATGCATCTTTCTTCAATAATGTTGTTAGAGGTGCTTCTATTCTCCCATAATTCTTTACAAAATTGTGATAATACCCTGTTAACTTGAGAAATCCTTGCAACTGATTTATGGTTATGGGGACTTTCCATTCCTTAATGGCTTTAATTTTTTTAGGGTATACCTTAACACCCTCGTGAGATACAATATGAACCAAATATTCAACCTCTTGTACTCCAAAGAAACATTTAGATTTTTTTTCATATAATTGTTTCTCCTCCAATAGTTTTAGCACCCTGTCAACATGTTGAACATGATCCTTCCAAGACCTACTGTAGATTAGTATATCATCAAAAAATACTAGCACAAATTTTCTAAGGAAGGGTTTGAAAATGGAATTCATCAACCCTTCAAATGTACAAGGTGAATTGGTAAGGCCAAAAGGCATGACCAAAAATTCATAATGACCCTCATGAGTTCAAAATCATGTTTTTAGAATATATTCAATATTCTTTCTAATTTGATGATATCCTGAACGAAGATCCAACTTGGTGAAATAAATTGCTCCATGTATTTCATCCACTAATTCATCAATCACAGGAATGGGAAATTAATCTTTAATAGTAAGCTTATTGAGATCCCTATAATCTACACACATGTGCCATGATCCATCCTTCTTGTGCACCAATACTACTGGAGCAGAGATAGAAATTTGACTAGGTTGAATTATACCAGCCTCTAACAATTCTGCAATCATACGTTCAATTTTTCTCTTTTGAACATAAGGATATTTATAAGGCCTGATGTTTGGAGGAAATCGTTCCGGAATCAAATGAATAGCATGATCATGATCACTAATACATGGGATTCATTTGTGAGTTTCAAACACCTTGGAATGATTGTCCAAGACTTTTTGGATATCTGGTGAAATAGATGAATTTGATGTTGTAACTTCTAGTCAGCATAATTGTGAAATTACACCTCATTTCTATTTCTTCATAAGAATTTTAATGACATTAGAGCTTATTATATTTCCTGGATTCCCTGTGATACCCCGTAAATCAACTTCCTTTCCTTATGAAAAAAAATCAAGAAAAGTTCGTGAAAATTAAAAGCTACCGTCCCTAAAGATTGTAACCATTGTGCTCCTAATAAAACATCAGCACCTTCCATTAGAATGGAAAGAATTGGACTATTCAATACATATTCCCCCGCCCATGGTTAGCTTGATATTATGGAATTTTCTAGAGCAATTTCTAGTTCCTCCATTTGAAACCATCACTTGAAATTCTGGTGTTGGGTATAGGAAACAATTCAATTCCTTGGCTACCTTACAATGAATAAAATTATGGGTAATAATTTAGTCAGTCAACACTATTACCTTTTTATTCTTGATATGTCCTTATATTTTGAGAGTTGGAGGAGTGGTAATTACTGCCAATTCATTACATGATATGGTCAGAATCATTTCTTCTTCTTCTAGAGTTGGTTCCTGGTGGATATCCTCTTCTTTTGAAGTGTCTTGTTCATTTTCTTCCTCCTCTTCACAATCTATGTAAAATAATTTATTCTCAGCACACTTATGACCTTTAGTGTATTTTATATCACAACTGTAACAAAGCCCTTTTGTTCTTTTTTCTTCCAATTCTTGTGGTTTCAACCCTGTAGGTTGTGGAAGTATAGGAGTAGCAAAACTTCCTTGTCGCCATAATTTTACATTCAATTTTTCTTTTCCAACCTGAATGCCTTCACCAATGAATTAGGTTCCCAAATTCAAACCTCATGTTGGATGTTATCCTTTAAAGTCTCTATAAAGACATCAATCCTCTATTCCTTTGGAATATAAATTACCTTTATATTCAATTTTTGGAAGTCCTCAATGTGCTGCACCACTGAACCCTTTTGTTTGAGATTTATCAATTGGCTAAAAAAAGTGTTGCTCTTTGTATCCTCATAATTTTCTATCATTTCCTCCGTAAAAATTGATCAAGTGAATTTTTTTTTACGGGAACAAAGCCATCGATACCATACAAATGTATTTTTTTCTAAATATAAATTTGCAATGCATACCTTTTGTGTGTTTTGCACATTATTGAGATCAAAATATTGCTCCATCTATAGTATCAATGTTACGAGATCCTTGCCATTAAACTTCCTCATATCGATCTTCGGAATATGGTGAGTCTTCCATCCAACAGAAAAGTTTATGAAACCACGATTAACATTTATTTTTTTCTCATCATGGGTTTCCTGTACTATATTTTTGTCATTAGGAAACATTTCTTGTATTAGGTTTGTCAAACCTTCCATGTTTGCTTTTAGATCATTCTTCATGTTTTCCATTTTTCCTTCCATGTCATCCATCTTAGCCTCCATGCCAGCTTCCATGTCATCCATGCCATTCTTCAAACCATCCATCTTAGCTTCCATGTGTTTCTTCAAAACTTCCATTTCATTTTTTGTTGCTCTTTGCGAGTGCGAAATTTGGTGCACTTGGTCTTCTAATTTTGATATGTTATGTTTCACTTCTTCATCTTCTTGAGTTATAGTAGAGCCTTTTGAAGGCTTGATTTGTGTTAAATTATTTTTAGGGGGGATTTTAGAACCAAATACAAATATATATTCTACAATATTCCCTTGGAATCAGTTCAAACTGATTCTTCAAATAAGGCATATGCAATTTGGAAAAAAAATACACAACTTTTATTGCTTTTGAGGAGCTCGATATTGAAACTAAATTATGTTTGTGATTTATGATCTTAAATATATGAAATTTTATCATGTAGTATATTGTTGAATATTATTTCTAATGCCATAGATCTGAACTGATTTGGATTCTTCAAAGCAAATTTATGCCCAATCTCCCACAATGACCTAATTATGGACTGGTTTAGTAGAGTGAACTTGCACGGTGTGTCACGTGTCACTCTTTCATCCTTCTGATCTAAAATCGATAAACACACAAATAAATTCAATTTAATTATGGCCACTTCTTATAGCATTCTAATCTGATTCTCAGAGAGAGAGTTATGATTATTTCCCATAGTCAACTCTTTGAGGTCAAATTTGGGAGCCTGAAACAACGCTAAAGTCCACAGATCATATCTCCAAAAATATTATGAACTAAGATCTAAAATGTTTACATGAAGTTCCTCAAGATTTCGAATTTCCCCTGTAAAAATTTCAGCTTCTAAAAATTTGTAGAAAAAACGTTATAGAGAAAATTCCACGATGCCCTGTTTAGGTGAAATTTGGGAGCCTGAAAAAACCCTAATTTCCACAGATCATATCTCCACAATTATTTTGAACCAAGATTTGAAAATTTTACACAGAGTTCCTCAGGATTTTGGTTTCTCTCTATAAAAATTTCAACTTTTGATCCTTTGTATAAAAACATTTATAGCGCAAATTCCACGATGACCTTTTTGGAGCAGCGAAACCCTAGAATCCAAAGCTCTGATAGGAGATGTTATGAAACCAGCTCCAAAAATAGAAGAAAAGAGAGATCAATGGCTTATAAATAATCCACTTTGAGGGGCAGACCTCCTTTACATTACATAAATGAATAATTCTTGGATTATACAAACGAAAAAACCTCCTTCTATATATAGGAGTCTATGGGGTCACAATATAATCCTAGCTGACCTAAGAATGATAATGTAAGGGCACAATAATAAAAATATTGGGGTTACAGGGGTACAAATATAACAATAATGGGGCTATAATAACAAAAATAAGGGACTAAGCAAGTAATATAGGGATGTAACATAGAGTTAGACCTAAGAAAATTTCCTTGAATATCAAGTTGGCACCACAGTTCTATGGGAATTTTGAGATACTTTAAGGAATTTGGATGGTGGCCTATAGATTAGCCTCACCTCCATCGATAAAGGTCCATGATTATTTCTATGTTTCATTTCTTAAAAAATATGTAATGGACACTAATAATGTTATTGATTGGAATGTCTTATAGGTTGAACCAGAGGGAGAGTTCCAACTAGAACTTGTAGGAATCATGGATCAGATGTAGCTCACACTCCAGAACCAAGTAATAGATCAAGTCAAAGTGCACTGGAAGCACTTTGGGATAGAGGAAGCCATGCGGGAAATGTTTGATTAGATGAGGGCAACATATCCTTTCTTTTTTGTTGAGTAAAGAAAATTGTAAATGCATTATATATGTTCTACAGTGCTACATATATAAAGCTCCATACCATCTATATTTGTTTTTTTTAAGCTTATTCAATATCGAGGAAGATGTTCCTCCTCAAGGGGTAGTGTATTTTAACATCCCCTACTTGATATTTCACTTTTGCAAATAATTATAATTATTTTATAAGTGGATGAGAGAGGGACGCATATTCCATTGCTTGAGGAATGATATTGCTTAAGGAAATTTTGTTTTAAATACCAAGTCCTAGTTGGTCGAGTTGGATGACTAGGTAATAAATTAACTAAAAGAGTAAATACTGGTCCAAGTGTCTTTAAACTCAAATAACAAGAAAATATAGGACGAAACATTAAGGCAGCATAGGCTTCACTATCCACGAGGTCTATTTTTGCACGATTGTGGAGAAGGAGGGAAGTTTATTTGTTTTTGGGGAAGGATGGAAAAAAATAATCATCAATTAATACATGATCTCTCTCTCTCATGCATGGGGAGGAGGAATTGAAGAGAATTAAAGGTTTAGAATTGTTTTGTAAGAACACAAAGTTGAAAGGGAGATCAAGTGATCTTTAACATTGAATCGAATATTGAAAAAAGGGCACCAGCTGAGGAACCCTATGAGTGACACTTGATGGGTGATTTATTTTAGAGAGCATGGATTTCCTGTAAGGTTAAATAACCCACTGGAATATTATGGTTTGATGAACCTTTTGGATTTTGGAAAAGTCTCGCAGGTGCTGGTTAGGGTTGAAGAAGCACTGGAGTTACCTTGGAGTTGAAGCTGTGTTGTATGAATCATTGATAAACCACCTGGAGAAGTGATTTATTTACCCATTAAAAACTTAACCATTTAATAGCATTCCTTATAGTGGATTCTCTTCTCATAAAAGTGAGTTAAATATCTTTTGGATGTGATGTGTTGGTACATTGGATTTGGATATTCCTTAACTTTATGATTGACAAGTGTCTAGTTGTTGGATGAAGGTAGTGCAACATGGTAGCATTCTATTCTAGTTGTATTTTTTAGTCAAAATCCTCAAAATCACTCCACCTCAAGATTTAAATGTGGCTCAGGGGTGACATCTATAGGTAATAGTTGTTGTAGCATGTCTATGATTGGGTGGATGTTCGAAGTATTACCCTCAGTTGGTAACTTTTTTGTTGCGTAAGATAAGTATCTACTTGTGCTTTCCATTGTTTAAAATTATTGGACATGTGATTAGTACTAGTTGAATGTTATATTCATAATACAAATTTGGGAATCAACCATGAATAAGGAATACCAATACTCTCTATAGCATTTCTTGAGGAAATATTTATTTTCCTATTATTAGTTATGTACTTGGTAGTGTTATTAATAATTGAGTAGAAAGTATGGGAAATTCCTTGTAATTAAAATGTTTTGTGTAAACCCGAGTTTAGGATTTGAGTCTTGTACTGTGTATGAAGCTTCTCTAAGTGTCTATATAATAATATATTATTGATTGAGTCATGAAAATATTCCTAAGTCTCCGAAGTTTTGAAATATTATCTGCGAAGTCTTGGAAATTTTATTTAAATTTCCCGAGTAATCAAAAAGGTGTAGAATTATGCCTTACAAATGAATTTTTCATAGGCGTGTCTACCAATATTGAGATTCATAATAGGCTAAGCATGAGAGAAATAGTGAATTTATCCATATGTAAATATATAAAAATATGTATATGGGATGAAAGCCAAAATTCCAAGTTGAGATGGGCAAAGCTTAGAATAGATAGCTCCATGTAGGCCCTATAACAACCTTAAGAATGATAGTCAAGTCATAGAGTTGGGCCCAAATGTTCTTAGAACCATCATAGCCAAGATATGAACTAAATCCCTTGAGAGTAGCTTATAACTTATTATGAGAATTTCCACACTGACATTGGCCCTCAATGCTTTAAATCTCAGCTCATATGAGCCTTCACTATTGACCAAGACCTCAGAATCTCAAATCTTGGTGCTTTGAGAAATTTTGTCTCCCCTTATTTTCTCCTAGGGAATTTATTTCAAGGATAACATGATAAGAGTGGGCTCGAATGTGGGTTTCATATTAGGATAGTTTTCACCGAGAAATACTTTTCTTATGAGAAGGGTTATCTCCAACAAGGAGTTCTCATTGAGAATATTTTCTTCCAAGACGTGGATTTTCGCCAAGAATGGTTTCCAATGGGAATGGAGCTTCCTCCAAGGTGGTTATGTCCATGGTGACGTAGACCTTGGAACCCTGGTACCTTAGACCTCATAGTTAAGAGATTAGGGAAGTAGAGCTTTCTTCGGGGTGGATTTTTCTGGAAATATTATAGTTGGGGTGTCATGGTAGGATAAAATACAGGTTTCTATTGCTACTTACTGTTAAGAGAGAAAACATGGAGAGGGGTTGTAAGCCTGCTTAAATAAGGAAAGTATTAGGATCGGTTGGACAACTTATTTATATAAACAAATAGTTGTATGTGGTAACCCAAACCATGAACGGGTCAAAAGCTAGCACCTCATTGCCAAGTGGTAGTGAGAAGGTTGATTGGGACAGCCACATGGGGACCACATGGATTCCACATCACAGATTGATGACATGTCTCAAAACTTTAAGTGGCCATAAATTTCAATCTATAGATCAGATCAAGATGAAATTATATCACTAGAATTGTCTCCATGAGACAAACACAACTATGACATATATTTGAGGTTTTCAATAAGTTGAAAAGGTCGAAATTTTTAGACCCCATCTCCATATTCACACCTTGGACCTTAGGGTTGGCATAGTAACCAACTCCTTCTAACTTGTTTTCTGGTGGGAATTAGGAGGGGGTGTGTTACAAAATCACACTGAAAATGACTATAAAAATAAATAAATCTTTCAATAACATAGTCAATATTGTCCCTAATTATTGAGTTGGTTAGTGGCACTTTACATACGATAGCTCATGAAATACTCATTCAAAAAATTAGTATATAGCTCTCAATACCAACCATAAATTAAGGACAATGTGACCCAATACATACTAATTCCACCACAACATTACAACCATTATGTATCATATGAATTTGTATAGCCCAATCTACAGCTCATTCTACAACAAATCATTAAAATAAAATAAAATGCAACTAAACATAACAATGATTAGACAATGAGAAAATAACACTATTGAAACAAATCCAACTTATATTAAACTACTAAATATATGTGATAAATGTGGTATAGCATCTCACTTGGATCAAGCCCTACTCGATACATGGCCTATACTAGAGCTCAGAAGGTTACTAGAATAACATTACAGTTCAATCTTACACATCAACTCAAAAAAACTTTTATTATTTTTTCGAACACAATATTTTATGGGATTCTATATCGTCAACGGAAACCACAAAGCGAACCATGCACCATGACATTGTGTGTGTGTAGTTTGAAAGGGAACTTGTCTACTCCAAGTATGGAAGAACAAGTTCCATAAATTAAAAGAATACTTCGATTAAAAAACTAGAAATAAAATGGGGGCATGTCGTTATTGGTTGAATCATCTCGTCTGATGGTTAGTGGATTCCATATTTTCCAAGAAAGTGGATTTGGAACCAACTATCTTCAGCTTTGTGATTTTGTGAAATATTTTATGGTTATACAGCACCATTTTTGTGTGTCCCTATAAAATAATGGAAAAATAGGGATAATTCCTGCTGACATATACGATGTAGGGGGTAAGCACTCTTTTTTTACTGCATGAAATGAACAGCAGGTATTCCACCACCTTGTCCAATTATTTTGTGTTGAGGATATTGCACCATTGCTAACTCATGAAATGAATAGTTGATATTCCCTTAAATATCCTTGATGTTTCCTCTATCCATATTAGGGTTTATCACGCGCTTTTATGGGAACACGATGAGATAAGGCCCTTTCATATTCTGTGATCAAGCATGCTCAAATAAAATCCATTCTGATCCTTAAAAAAATCCTTTAATTAATGCTTTGTATTGAAAATCAAGGTTTTAGCCTTGACTAATATTGATCATCAAAATTTAGATTTCAATTCTTTATCAATGTCCATTATTGAAATTTGGGGTTTTGCCCTTTGTCAACATGAGAAAAAGTATCTTGTCCTAGAAGCACATACTTTCTTCAAGAAGTACAAGGTGTGTAGTGAACCATTAGATAAAAACATCCATATAGATACAATTAACACACAATAGTTTTCATAAAAACTTCTAAAACACAATTCAATCTCAATTGCAAGCAAGAAATAAGAGAATGGTACAGAAACTCTTATACCTTAGTTAAACTTATAAGAAATAAGAGTGAATAGAGGAAAATAGTTATATATTAGGGAAAAAATAGAAGTGCTTATATATATATTGGAACTAATCATTTTTCTCGCATGTTTGTGACTTGCAATAATATCCTATAATCTAAGAAACTATGACCTAATTCCATTTAGGCTATCAAAATCACATTCAGATTGCACCTCACCTAGACCACACCAACCCTTAGCACGGATTGGGTTTTTTTCTGTTTCTTCCTAACTAGCATGATTTCTTAACATTGGATAGCTTTTATAGTGTGAAAGCCTTCCAATACAATCACAATAGTAGGACTTTAGACCCATGGTTGAAATCTAGCCCCTAAAATTTTCCCTATATTTATTAATATATGGATTGTGATATGGTGATGTCATTGTAACATTATTTTCATAGAAGATAAAGTTCAACGAAATAAAATTGATAGAGAGGGTTATACTATGCCAACAATTCATGTAAGAGGGTTTTTTTCCTTGGGACTAAAATATTCCGTTTCATATGTGACTTAGAGACACCTTAGAGAACCCTCCACCCATTTTAATCATACATCCAAAAATAGAATCACTAATGTGATTTTAAGAAACACATCCTCTCCTGCAAACCATGGTATATGTTAGCACTGTAATTTTTCAAAAAATTTCAAAGTATGGTCGTCATTGTAAGTCGTGTCTTTCATCCTCTTTTGTCTCCTAACCTATGGTGGAGGTCCATGGCGAGTCAAAATTACGAGTCTTTATCATTTTTTAACAAAATCCAAAAATAATTCTGAGTCCAATATGTTAGTGTCAGTATATCAGTGATCAAAAATATCTCTTTTAGGAGTTTTTTCTTGAGTCTTAGTTAAAAATTTGCTCTTTTCGAACAAGTTCTCAATAAATTTTGGTCACTAGAAGAGTCTGCTTCTGATTTGATGTTTCATCATTTTATTCATGATTGCCAAAGCTCAAAGGAATCAATCTTCCATTTCATTTCAACTGAAAGAAGAAAGTGTTGTTGTCAAAGTGTAATGGTGAGAAAATTTCATTTCTGCCTTCATTCATTTCATTTCCCCTCATTTACCTTTCATTTTTCCAAAAAACCCAAAGTCAAGCGCTTCATTTATTTAAAAGAAAACTCTTTTAAATATTAAATTCAATTTTTATAGTTAAAAAGCAGCTCTGACCACCCACTAACAACCATATCATATTTCCTTTTAAACTTACCACATATCTCTTTTACCGCAACTCTACCCATTCTATGGAAAACCTTTAAAAATATCATATATTATATGATATCATTGAAATATCATATTAAATAAACCTTACCCTTTTCCACCTTTCCTCTATGTCTTTCCACTTTACCTTTATCGCAATCACATATCATAGTTTCATAACGCATGTTGTAATTTCCGTATCTCACAAACCCCCAATTGTGATAACAATTCCATTTGTGTTGTGCCCCTTTAGCCTCAAAACATTTGAAAACCCTTACATGCTTCGAGCCACTTATATATTTCTTTACTTAGGCACATTTCGGTTTGCACTTTAAACTTTCGAAAGTGACCCACTTTACATTTTTGCATCGATATATCATAAATTTCATTGTTTCCACTTACCTTTGCCTTCTCGATTCCCTGATTGTGATTATAGTAGGGCCCTTACCTGTTACATAAGTTGTCGTTGATCGCATATCAAAATTCCTCTATTCCATTCATTCATATCACTCACCCCAATCCCCGATATGCAATAAACCATAACTCTTAATTCCCTAAATTTCGATAAAAGTCAAACCTCCCATTTGCGATAACCTTGACTTGTGATTTGTGATAAATACTTACCTTTCGATATGCGATTTTCAATACCGACTCATTTCCCCTATTGCAATATAAATTTGGACCATTTCTCCCTGCCATGTCATCTCTTCCCCCATCACCCATCGCATATCACATTATCAAGTTCCCAAATGATATGGTATATGTTCCAACTCACCGATATACGATCTACGATAAGCCTTTTGACCTCCCAATTTGCAATAAGTACTTAAAGCTCTCGGTTGCAATTTTTGATGCGATTAGTAGGTCCTAATAGCTATTAACTTTGCCATTATCTTCACTCCATGCCAATTCTTCCATTCTATCCAGAAGGTTTGTATATAAAGGGTTTTTCACTATTCAAAGGGTTGCACCATTATAAAAGAAAAGTATTTTTTGTTAATTAATTGAAATATCCTAATCCTCCTCCATTAAAATGGTCAAAACCAATTTATTTCCCACTCTTACTTTGCTTCTTCCTATTGGTCTTTCCCTCAACGTGTCTTGTTTGTATTTCATTCATGTGCCCAATCTTCTCCTCCAAACCTATTTGCACGGATTATTCTCTCAAAAGATCTTTCTGCAAAAGAAACCCTATCATGGTAGAGAAGAATCAAAAGAATGGAAAAAAAGGAAAAACGTTCCCCCTGAACATATTTCCACTATACCTGTGCCACCATTACTCTCAACACCAACACATTTCCAGAGGAACCAAGAAGCATTCAAGGAACAGTCACACTTTTACATAAAATATGGCAACAAAGGTTTTAAATATTCGACACCTATCATCAAATAACAGTGTCTTATTAAAGCTCAAAGATAGTTTCTCAATATGATTAATTCCATCAGAGTTTTGTTAGGATTGTAAATTGCTAAAAATAGAAGACAACCTACTTCTTCTCCTTCTTATCTTTTCTCTATTAAGTTGTTACGAAAGGGATCCAAAAGTCTAAGACTTGCTAATATATCTATTGTAAAATTATAAATAGACATAAGAGAAAGGAAGAAAGGGTTCGTTGGTTGTTCAACTTATTGTATACTCAGTTGAATATTTCTGAGTTGATAATATATCCAAATTCACTCTTGAGGACTCTCAAACTGTGTGGTGTGTATATTTTTTTCCCTTCTGTTTTTTACATACTTTATCTGTCTTTCTAGATTTATCATAAAATATCTATCTTATGTTTTTACAAGTCTTGTGAACCTCCAAGACAGATGGATCTATTTTTGTAAGTATTTTTCCAGGATTTCCCGATTCAGTATGAATTCAATATTGTTCATAAGAACTCCTTCAGGTGGACTTAAATCCCATTTCATGTTTTTATATGTATTTTGATATAGCATGCATGATAATATGTTTTTGTTAGTCTTGATTCATAAATAATTCCTTGTAATTGGATTCTTTAAATGTAAAGTGAGACTCTTTTAAGTATTTTAAAAGCATTCTTTCACTATACATTTTAGATCTGGAATTTATGTCACCCTTTCCTCTTAGAAGTGGGCTTCTATTTTACATATCCACTTTTTATCTTTCATTCTTTTAACCATAAGGCTACAAACTCAATTTTTCTACCACTTCATACACCAGTGCCCTCATATGTGTGAGAGAATCTTATTTTCTCAAAATCCCTTTCAATGTGTGTGAGTTTCAACCACTTTCCAAAAAACTCAATCAAATTATAATAAAATCCCTTAGCTTAAGATGTGTCTAGTGAGGCGCTTATCACAATCCAAGTGTTGATTCCAATGCTAACAGTTTTTGGTGTGTCTATTGGGAGACGAATATTCTGATCTTAGTATTCTCCTGAAGTTCTTGCATGAATTCCTAGAACTAGTTTTTAAAGGTGAATAAAGACTAGTCACTCTTTCTGGTTGTAATTGGTTCACCTGGTGACTCCAGAAAGAGGACGAGTGGTTTCAAGACAGCCTAGAGGAAGAAGAAATCAGATATCACCTCCTGTAATTCCAATTTCTGACCCAGAGAAGATTATAAAGAATGCAAGAGGGAAATAGAAATCAGTTGAAACTACATCACTTTCAGTGAAAAAATTGCATTCAAAGTACATTCCAAAAGAAAAGGTACCATCATCAGTCTCAAAACCTAAAGAAATTTTAGTTTCAAAGTAATCTCTTGAAATATTTCAAGTTTAAATTGCTTCCATAAAAGGAAAAATAGATAATGCTAGCCTAGATTCAGTTGAAAATATCTCTTAGTCATCACTTAGTAAATTAGAAACAAGTACTATTCTAGTGAAAGAAGATAAATCATACGTTTTAGGTGTCAGTGAAGAAAACCAAGAAACAGAAACCTTTGTGCTGAAAGAACGAGAATTGGAACAAGTGTTGGAAATTGCACCCTTCCTAGATAGAGAAATTTTAACTAAGGAAGACATTAAAACAATTCTGAGTTTTCTTCAAACTCATCCTGAATATCAGTATTCTTTTAGCCCACAAGAGGAGTATTTTCCTTTTTCTCGAAACCCAACTATTGGCTCATCCTCTTCTCATCAAGCGGGAGGTAACTTTCCCGAAATTTTTACTTTTAATATCTCTAACTTTTTAGCTCAGCAAAACAAACTTGAAGTTTCCCAAATCCTTTAAGAATCAACATTTGAAACTGATTCTCTGGGACAGATTGAAATAAAATGTTCTGATGTCCATTTCTTTGAAAATCCATTGTTTTCAACTCCACAAACTGAAATTTCTAGCATCCAAACATTTGCATTAGCTAGTTTTCCACTATTTGTACCTCAACAAATCATGGCCCAACCTCCTCCTACAAGGATGCCGCAGATTTTTGCTGTATGATATGCACCACTCACCCTTCCTTAACCTTTGCATCATATCTAAAATATTTTCCCAAATACATGAGAGAGGGAGAAGGAGTATCTGTTGAAGAACATCTAGTTTCCTTCTATAGTTATGTTGATAACCAAAACATTAAACATGAAGATATTTGGTCAATAATTTTTCTTCAAAGCTTAGATGGATAAGCTTGAAAATGGTTCAGAAATTTTCCACAAAATTCAATAATAGGAATAGATGCTTTGGACGATGTTTTTGTAAAATAATGGGGTGACCGAAAGCATTACCTTTATTATCTCACAGAGTTTGGGGCTTTGAAGAAGAAGACTGACGAGTCATTGGTAGACATTACAAAAAGATTCAATAAATTCTATCAAAAGATTCTGGTAGAGGCCAAACCCCCTGAAACCACAGCCATGATAACCTTTTTCAATGCCCTAGACTCAAATTTTTCACTATGCTTGAGAGTTGAGAAACCACAAACATTGGTGGGTATGCACGAGGCTGCTATTAGAGTGAAGTCCAATCTTATGGTCTCAAACAAGTTGAAAATTGAAGAAGGGAAGGGGGCAAAGGATAAAAAGAAAATGAAAGAGGAGAAACCATCTTCCTCCTCTAAAAATTTCACAATTGAAGAAAATCTTGATCAGATGTCTAATTTGATTAAATATCTTGCTTCCAAAATGAAAAAATTGGAGTTAGAAAACAGGCCTGCTGCTAGGCCCATTCAAAATGAAGGAAATAGAAATTAGGCTCCTTTTACGAGACCCTTTCAGCCCCAAAAAATTTTACAACGCCCAAGGATAAATCCTAATGATCAAAATGTTCAGCCTCCACTATATAATTTTGCTGAAGAAAATAAGCAAGAGGAAGAAGAGGAAGATGAAGATATCAATCTTGTTGGGGAGAAATCACCGTGAACTTGTTTGACTTTACAAGAATATAAATATCAGTATAGGATAAATCTATTTTCATATAATCAGGAGGCTCATATTCATGTTCAAAATGATAAAAAGAAGTTTGAAAATCAGATGAGAAACTATCCTCTGGGGTCAAAAGGTTTGTCCAATAGCCTCAACAAAAATAAGATGCTGAAAAAATTTCTTCCAAACAAAAAACAAAGGTTAATGGTGTTCCTCGATCACTCAACCTTTCCCCAATCATCAAAACAACTACAGAAAATAAAGATTTGACTCCACTTAATTTCGGTTTCAAGTTAGAATTGAATAAAATCAAGATTCTAGTCCCACTCCTAGAATTGTTGAAAAATCAAGCCTACAGAGATTCATTCAAAAGCCTATTACAACCATCTCTTTCTCCTAATTCTGTCAACCTTGAAGATGAACATCCTACTATATTTTTAGGTAGCCATGTCCAAGATCAAGATGATGATAATTCTCCACCTTTTTTTCATTCATTCAACATTCATAGCAAAATTATGAACAACTTCATATTAGATTCTTGGGCCTCTCATAATTTGATGCCTAAGAAAGTGATGGATGAATTACGAATCAAAATCACTAAACAATACCATGACCTCTACACTTTTGACTCCAAAAGGGTCAAGTGTTTAGGAGTGATCAAAGAATTGGTAATTTCTCTTACCCAAATTCCTATGAAAATTCTAGTGATGGACATAGTGATTGCTATTATACCATCAAGATTTGAAATTCTTCTTTCCAGATCTTGGTCCAAAAATCTGGGAGGTACTCTTCAAATGGATATGGCATACACCATTATTCCAGTCTTTGGAGGAGCATTTAGAAGGATGTATAGAGAAAAACAGATGGCATATATCATTAGAGATCAATCGAATCCCTCAAATAACCCTATATATGTAGAGGAGAAAGAGTAAGGATCATATATTTTACACCTTGCTACTGATGACAACAATTTTCAGCCTGAAATTAGTGGAAAGCAACCACTACTCATCTCAAAAGAGCAGAATTCAGAAGTAAGACATATATGGAAATTGTGTTTTGATGGGGCCTAATCAAGAGAAGGATCAGGGGCTGGTATATTTCTTATTTCTCCTACTCACCAAGTAGTGACTTTATCATATAAATTACAATTTTTCACTACTAATAATGTTGCTAAATATGAAGCACTGATTCTGGGAATGAAGGCATCAAAAGATTTTGGAGCAGAGCAATTGATCGTTTCTGGTGATTCAGAGTTGGTGGTACAGTAGGTGAAATATAATTATCAAGTAAAGAATAAAAAATTGAAGAATTATAGAAATGAATTTTGGGATTTTATTGAACAATATTTTTCATCATTCAATTTGAATTTTGTTTCCAGACAAGAAAATGAAATAGCAGATTCATTAGCCATTGCCACTAGTAATTTTAAGGTCCCTGTTGATGTCAAAGAAACCTATGATATTCAGATTAAAAACAGACATTCCATCCCTGAAAATATCAAATATTTTTTGAAGATGATAAAGAAATCCATAAAATCTTATAATGTGTAGAGGAGTTTTCAGGCATTCAAATTGACAATGAACAAGGCACAACTGAAATTCAGAACAAAAACTCATTCAAAAAGACTTTGGCTGGAAAAGATATTATTGAGCTGAAAAAAAACTTCATTCCTAACTTCTTGATTCCTTTAGAGAGGATGTTTGATAATAATGATGTATTTTTAAAACCTGATAGCAAGATGGATGCAGAAATTACAGTTGATTCCAACATTGGTACTGAAAATTAGCCTAGATATGTTAGAGTTTCTAAATTTCTTCCTCAAGAAATTAGAACTAAATATGTCAAGTTGATGAAGCAGTATGTAGACATTTTTGTTTGGTCTTATAGGGATTTGAAGACATATGACAGAAGCATAATGGAACATAAAATCCCTCTTAAACCAGAAGCAAAAACTGTGGCATAGAAGATAATTCATATCAATCCTATTTTTCTCCTTATTATTGAAAAATAAATCAGAAAAATGTGGGAAGCCAAGATAATTATGCCTTTAACATTTTCTAATTGGGTAGCTAATATAGTCTCAGTTCAAAAGAAGAATGGCGAAATCAGAATTTTTGTTGATTTTCAAAATTTGAAGTCGTGTTCACTGAAGGATAACTATTATTTGCCCAAAATGGATCATATTTTGCAGAATGTTGTAGGTTTAAAGAGATTGTAAATGATAGATTCCTTTTTAGGATATAATCAAATTTCAGTTGACAAACAAGACAGGGAGAAAACAACTTTTACAACACCCTGGGGGACTTTTATGTACAATAAGATGCCTTTTGGTTTAATGAATGTAGGTGAAACATTTTAGCTGGCTATGGATATTTATGTTGCAGGGGGAAAGGACAGATTTGTTGTCATTTATTAAATGACATAACAATCTTTTCAAAATCTGATCATGACCATTTAAAACATTTGCAGCAAGTTTTTGATAAATGCAGAAAAGTTGGTTTATCTTTAAACCCAAATAAATCATCCTTTGTCGTTCAAGAAGGAAAATTGTTGGGACATATAGTAACAGAAAATGGTATTTGCATTGACCCTGGGAGAGTTGAAGAAATTCAGAAATTTGGTTTACCTAGAAATAAGAAAGAGCTACAATCATTCTTGGGTAAGATTAATTTTCTGAGGCATTTCTCTCCAAATTTTGCAGAATTAATTAAGAAGATAAATTTCTTGTTGAAGAAAGATGCAGAGTTCAAGTGGAAAGATGAATCAAAAAGTTCTTTCTTAGCAATCAAAACTGCTTTGACTGAAACCCCAGTATTAATTAGCCCTAATTTTGAGAAATGTTTTCTAACTTCTTCATATGCTTCTGAAGAAACTATTGCAACAGTTTTACTTCAAAAGAACAAGGAAGACTTGGAGCAGCAAATTTATTTTTTCAACTTTGCATTAAGGGATGCCAAGTTAAAGTACAACTTAGTTGAGAAAAAAGCATATGCATTGGTGAAGGATTTGAATTCTTTTCGAATATATGTAATGCATTCTAAGGTCATTACTTTTGTGCTAGCTATTATTGTCAATGATATATTGTTGCAGCCCAACATAGATGGTAGGAGGGGAAGATGGTTGACAGAGATTCTGGAATTTGACATTGAAATCAAACATACTAATTTGATAAAGGGATTAGCCCGCTTGATGGTAGAATAAAATTGCAAAGCTTTGAATCTGAATATGGATATAGCTGAAGAAACGGATAAAGAAGGTACAACTGATTATCCTAAAACCTTTTATTCCAATTGGTATAAGGATATAGTGTAATTTTTGTTAAATTTTAGTTGTCCTCCATAAATGTAAAAAACAAAGAGAAGACCTTTTAAACTAAAGATTGTCAATTATTTCATAATGGAGAATCATCTTTATTCGAACAACCCTGTAGGATT
The DNA here is from genome assembly GCA_034641835.2 of Pinus albicaulis. NCBI lineage: Eukaryota > Viridiplantae > Streptophyta > Pinopsida > Pinales > Pinaceae > Pinus > Pinus albicaulis. Next base: position 966,601,186 of record CM076575.1, read on the forward strand.
TTTGTTGAGATGTTTAGATGAAGCTGATTCACAAGAAGTTAGAGTAGAGATACATGGAGGGGTATGTGGTGGAAATTTGTATTGGAAAGCTACCGCAAATAAAATTTTAAGAGCTGGTTATTATTAGCCAGCCCTTTTCTCTGATTTTTTTGCTAAATTCAGACCTTGCACTAAATGTCAAAAAATTGCTGGTAAGAAAAAATTTCTCCCACTACCTCTCATTCCTATTTTAACAAATGCTCCTTTCCAATAGTGGGGGCTATATTTCATTGGTGAGATTCACTCGCCATCATCAGGATGAAACAGGTGGATTATTATAGCCACAGACTACTTCACCAAGTGAACTGAGGCCATTCCAGCCAGAAACGTCACTTACACGGTAATAATTAAATTTTTGTTGGAAAATATTATGTCTAGATTTAGTTGCCTTCAAAAGTTGGTGAGTGAAAATGAAATGGATTTTAAATGCCAAGATGAATATTTTTTGTCAAAAATATAACATTTATTTGACTCATTCTACACCTTATTACCCAGGGTAATGGTTAGCTGATTCATCGAATAAAATTCTTGTAAGAATTATAAAAATATGATGACAGAAAATAAAAGAAATTTGGATACTCAGCTTGTTCATGCTCTTTGGGCGGATAGGGTGAGTAGTAAAAGATCAGTTGGAGTATCTCCCTTTAAAATTGTTTATGGTGTTGATGTTGTGATGCCATTACAGTTGGCCCTTCCTGTCATGATGTTTTTACAAGATGAAATTGATAACTCAAATCCCATTCAGAGAAGGATGCTGCAATAGACAGAAGCTCATCAAATCTAGGAATCCCTGACAGATAAAACACATAGGTACAAATCCAAAGTAAAAACTGCCTTTGACAAATGCGAAAAACAACAGATATTCCAAGAATATGATTCGGTATTGGACTGGGATGCAAGAAGAGAAGACCATGGGAAGCATGGTAAGTTTGATAACTTTCTGTTTGGGCCATTTAAAGTTGCTAAACCACTGGAAAATAATAATTTTCTCTTGAAACATTTAGATGATAATCAGTTAACTAGAGGTTCAGTTAATGTTCATTATCTCAAAAAATTATTTGTTTGCTGATTCATTCAGTCTCTCCATTGAAAATATCTGGATTGTTGTTTTCAATAAGAATCCATGCCCAATGGTGGTTATGTTTTTAAATAGAGTCTGTTTCATTCCAGTTAATAAAATTCAGTTTATCTCATTAGCTTCTAAAACTTAAAAGTCCTAAAAGTGAAGGCACTGAATCTATAGTTCTTGAATCCTCACACGGAGGAGTTCATCACCAATAGGAGCCACTGTTAGCACTATAAATTTTCAAAAAATTTCAAATTTTGGTCATCATTGTAAGTCATGTATTTGATCCTCTTTTGTCTCCTAACCTATGGTGGAGAGCCCTAGAGAGTCAAAATGTATGAGCCTTTATCACTTTTTAACAAAATCCAAAAACAATTCTGAGTCCAATATGTTAGTGTCAGTGTATCAGTGATAAAAAACATTTGTTTTAAGAGTTTTTTCATTGATTCTTAGGTAAAAAACTTTTCTTTTCGAACAAGTTCTCAAAATAATTTATGGTCACTAGGAGAGTGTGGGTCTGATTCGATGTTTCATAATTTTATCCATGACTATCAAAGCTCCAAGGAATAAATATTCCTTTTCAGTTCATTTGAAAGAATAAAGTGTTGTTGTAAAATTGTAATGGTGATAAAATTTCATTTCTGCCTTCATTCATTTCATTTTCCATCTTTTACCTTTCATTTTTCCAAAAAATGCAAAGTCCAACGATTCATTTTCTTCAAAAAAATTCTTTTTTAACTATTAAAATTCAATTTTTATAGTTAAAAAGAAGCTCTGCCCATTCCATGGAAAAACTTTAAACATATCATATATTATATGAGATCATTTAAATATCATATTAAATAAACCTTAACCTTTTTCACCTTTCCACTTTATCTTTCCACTTTAACTTTATCGCAATCACATATCGCAGTTTCATAACGCATGTTGTAATTGTCGTATCCCATAAACCCCTGATTCCGATAACACTTCCATTTGTGTTGCGCCCCTTTAGCCTCAAAACATTTGAAAACCCTTATATGATTCGGCCTACTTATATATTTCTTTTCTTAGGCACATTTCCATTTCTGCTTCAAACTTTCGAAAGGGATCCATTTTACTCTTTCGCATCGCTATGTCGTAAGTTTCATTGTTCCCAATTACCTCCACCTTCTCGATTCCCTGATTGCAATTAAAGTGGGGCCCTTACATTTTACGTAAGCCGTCGTTAATTACATATCATAATTCCTCTGTTCCACTCATTCATATCAGTCACCCCGATCCCCAATATGAAATAAACCATAACTCTTGATTCCCCGAATTGTGATAAAAGTCAAACCTCCGATTTGCGATAACCTTGAATTGTGATTTGTGATAAAGACTTACCTTCCGATATGCAAGTTGCGATACAAACTCATTTAACCAATTGCACTATAAAGTAGGAAAATTTATCCCTACCATTTCATCTCTTCCCCCATCGCCCATCGCATATCGCATTATCCAATTCCCAAATGATATGTTGTCTGTTCTGACTCACCAATATGTGATTTGCGATAACCATTTTGACCTCCTGATTTGCGATAAGTCCCAAAAGCTCCTGATTATGATTTGTGATGCGATTAGTAGGTCCTACTGTAGAAATTTGTTGAATAATGATTAATTATCCACCGAGACTATCCTGATCACATACAATTCGAATTTATATGCAACACATAATCTCTTCCACTCAGATCAACTCAGATCATCAAACATGCGGAAATAAAATCAAGCGATAACACATCAAATCTTCTATACACACAACACAAAGAGGTATGGGGAAAAAGCTATAGCTGAAAACCCCATAGCTATAGTGTATATTATAATGGAGAAATCAAGTAACTAACTCAGTACAATACTCCTCACAAGTACTCAGTACTTTCTCATGAAGTTACTCACAATCTAGCTCAGTTTTGAACAGGTTACTGGTTCAAAACTCACCGCCAATTGCCTTGCCTCTATTGCTTGTTTCAATGCTATGGGATGGCCTCTTTATATAGATAAACCACCATCCTAAACTGCGCAATCCTCATGGGCTTACTCCACCTATCTGTGTGTTGCAAATAGCAACAGTATAGTCACAACTGATAGCTAACTCTACCCTTTCATCTACCTCTTTCACTGGTCTCCACTGAATTGATCATGCACTGTAGTGAACTAATGTGTTCTTGAGTTGAATAATGAGTTACTAATTAATGAATTAAATAATATTTAATTCACTCCACTCATAACTAATTGATTAGCTAGTTAAACTAATCTCAACTAGTTCAACTAAAATAAACAGAACACAACTCCACTAGTTGTCTCATTAACTCCTCCAAATTTCTGCCACTGAAGTCAACCATGCATGATGCCATAAAACCCTTGGGAGCCACGTGATTCCTCTGCCAGATGCATGAGCCACTTCTGTAGCTTGAACTGAAGTGCTCCAAGAGAGTAAACTGCTGTTTATAGTCTAAAATTATTAAGGGTAAATAATATTTGACTTCCCTGTTTTAAGGAGAGGCAGTCTAAAAATAGACTTCGACCTCTTTGACCTCAAAAATAGAGTCTCATCTATTTTTACCAACATGACACATACTTCAAGAATCTCAAACTGGAATCCCCAAACCATGCTCCATATGTCTAAAAATAGACATAGTCTAAAAATAGATTTTTGCGCCAGAATTTGCCTGCGAGCCCACTTAGTGAAGGCGACTTCATTTCACTAAGCTCCATCATCTTGCTGCATTTTCAACACTCCCTCTCAGCAAGATATGGATTATCTGCAACCCCTATCCTGCCTCTGTGGAATTCGAACTTGCTCCTGGTGAGCACCTTCGTCAGGATGTCGGCATCCTGATCCTCCGTGGGAACATATGAAGGCATCACGATTCTCAGCTGAACAAAATTTCTGATATGATGGTACCTGATGTCGATGTTTTTGGTCCTATCATGAAATACTGGATTGGCCGAGAGTTTAATGCAACTCTGGTTATCACAGTAGATCACTGTAGGCTCCAAATGCAACCTGAACAATCCGGCGAGGATCTTCCTCATCCAAATAGCCTCGCATGCAGCCAAGCTAGCTGCCATGTACTCGGCCTCTGCTGAACTGAGTGCCACGGATCTCTGCTTCCTGCTGTACCAGGAAACTGCTGTCAACCCAATGCTGAAAACTCCTCCAGAAGTGCTCTTTCGGTCCGTTGGACTCCCTGCCCAATCTGCATCAGTGAAGCCAGAAAGCTTCACTCCATCCTCCTGTCTGTACCATAGACCATATCCCGATGTGCCTCTGATATAGCGCAATACATGCTTGCCCTCCTTCCAAAAGAGCTTGGTAGGCTTAACCATAGCTTGCGAAAGCTGGTTAACTGCATAGCATATATCGGGTCGTGTATTGACCAGATACATAAGCGACCCCACCAACTGTCGATAGACAGAGGCATCCACTACCTCCGCTGAAGTAGCATCCTCCTTCCTCCAACCACCAGGAAGAGGAGTGTCAACAGGCTTGCAGCCATGCATGTTGATCCTCTCCAGAATCTCCCGGGCATACTTGCCCTGAGATCGCAAATCTGTAGGTTTTAACCTTGAACAGAAATTATCTACACACGAATCTTATAACAGAAAATAAACAATAGCGAGAGCATAAAACATAAAACAGATAAACACAGAGATTTTCCCCTAGATCCCAAATCGGGACGACCAGCTTGATTTTTCATTATATTCCTTTTAGTGTTACAACACATATATATACATGCCGGAGCATACATAAACCCCAATCCATTAACTCTGGATTAGAACATAACCGTAGTTCCCTTGACCGGATCTACAAAAATACCAGGGGCCGAAAACCATCGAACCCCAAAACCATGTGCAAAACCATGCACAAAACCATGGGCGGATCCACCTATGAGTGGGTCCGCACAAAAAACAAATTTTGGCCGGGGCGCTGCCCCGAACCCCAACGATGGGGACTGCTTCGCCCCTCGTGACCCACCAGCTACGCTCGACGCAACATACAGCGTGTGGGGCTAATCGTGGAAAGAATATAACACATACCCAACATTCTCCCACTTGTTGTTTTCTTTCCACGGGGGGCCACAGGAGAGCTTACTCATTTGGCCAATTCTTCAACAACCATTGTTTCTCTACACCAAGAGAACTTCTGAGTGCTCACAGACTTCGTCAATGCATCTGCAACATTCTTCAAAGTGTCCACCTTTACCAGCAACACCCTTTTAGCCTCAACCATATCTCTAACAAAGTGATATTGAACATCAATGTGCTTTGTCTTGGAATGATAAGCAGGGTTCTTAGCCAAGAAAATTGCACTTTGGCTATCACAGTCTATCCTTATAGCTTGCTGTACCAACCCCATACTTGAACACAATCTCTGCAACCAAACTGCTTCCTTGCTCGCATGAGTGGCTGCTATGTATTCTGCCTCTGTAGTTGAAAGAGCCACTACAGACTGTCTTTTACTCATCCAACTGACTGCGCCTCCAAATAGGCTAAATACATACCCACTTGTAGATCTTCTTTGGTCCAGATCTCCAGCCCAGTCTGCATCAACAAAACCATGAATGTCCAACATTCTTTCCAATCCTGGTCTTCCCTGGTAGCACAAGCCATAATCACTAGTGCCACGTAAATATCTGAAAACCCGCTTCACTGTTGTCCAATGCTCCTTCCCCGGGTTTGACATAAACCTGCTCAATACTCCCACTGCATGTGCAATGTCTGGTCTAGTACAGACCATTGCATACATCAGGCTACCCACTGCACTTGCATATGGAACACGAGACATATCCTCCTCTTCTTCTTGTGTCTTGGGACACTGTTCAACAGAAAGCTTTGCACCTACAGGAATAGGAACACTCACCGGTTTACTATCCTGCATATTGAACCTCTGTAATATAGTCTCGACATACTTCCTCTGGTTTAACCAGAGCTTCCTCTTTTCCCGATCTCTCTTAATTTCCATGCCCAAAATATAGTTTGCAGCACCAAGATCCTTCATGTCGAATTTGGAGAACAGTTGGGTCTTCAAATCTTGGATAATTTCTTTGTCATTTCCAATCAACAACATATCATCCACATACAAGACCAAATAAATAACATGGCCACCAATTAATTTAAAATAAACACAGTGATCCTCCTTGCTTTTGATGAAGCCAAGTCCCCGTATATAGGTATCAAATTTCTGATACCACATCCTTGGTGACTGTTTTAACCCATACAGAGACTTCTTCAACCTGCATACCAGTTCTTTCTTACCCTTCACCATGAAGCCTTCAAGTTGCTTCATGTAGATCTCCTCTTCTAGATCCCCGTGAAGAAATGTTGTCTTCACATCCATCCGTTCTATCTCAAAATCAAATGTAGCAGCAACAGATAAAAGTAATCTAATAGAAGTAACTTTGGCAATAGGAGAAAAAATATAACCAAAATCAATTCCCGGCACCCGGGAATAACCTTTTGCTACCAACCGAGCTTTGTATTTCTCCACCTTGCCTTCTACATTCATCTTCTTTTTAAACACCCATTTTCTCCCGATGGGCTTCCTTCCGTACCGCAACTCCACCTCGCATCCCATGCCTCATTTTTGTGCAAGGATGCCATTTCATCAACCATGGCCTCCTTCCGCAGTTTTCCATCCTCTCGACCCACCGCCTCCCCCCGAGCGCTCTCGGGTTCATCATCGCTATAGTTAAGGAAAACTCGAAGGTAGTGCTGCATGGACTATACCTTTCTGGTTGCCTTCTTTCCCGAACTGATCTTCTCAAAGCCGGAGTTTGTGGCTCTTCATCTTCTGAGTCTTCTTCTGTTGTAGAGTCTGATTCATCCTCCTTTAGCTCAAACTCTATCTTCTCGGGTTCCTTTGGTAGGACTTCATGTTTAACAACATCTTTCACTTCTCTAAACACCACATCTCGGCTGTACACAACCTTCCTTGTTTCTGGGTTCCAAAGCTTGTAACCCTTTAAACCATCCTTATACCTAATAAAGATGCACCTTTCAGATTTATTATCCAACTTGG